>VWZF01003785.1:0-35183 GCA_013396755.1 Sclerurus mexicanus
ATAATAATAACAACACTAATAATAGTTTGCTTGCTGTGTGGGTGGGATATAAATCAAGATTTTGTGTTTTGATGAAACATTTACAGAAATATTAATCTTGCAGCACTCGTTTATTTGTGTTGAGAAAAAGTCACACATAAATAACTGTCTGAAGTGTGCGTATGATGACAAGGATCCCTTTTGTGGTAAGAATCATACAGAAGTACTATTTAAGTACTATTTTCACTTTGGGAAAAAACTCTGTTGACAGACTGATATGTTAAACATAATGTCAGTTATGAATGGAGTCAGGAACTCTGAGCTGAAGAATCATCATCATCAAAGGGTTATAATATGCCACTATGTTTTTTTTAGAGTACATGTGTCATTAAGCTCTGAGAAAATGTCATGCCTTTTCTTACCTGTAAATATAATGAGGCATCTTTATTAATGCTACATCTAAGACCAGACTGCTGAAGAGAAGAGAAAGCTAGATTTGGTATTTTTTACTTGTAACTCAAATATCAGAAAGTTTTACTTGTGGTGAACAATTATCCTTTTATCAGAATTCATGTCAAAACTGTAGCATTAGTATTCTAAATATGGATCTTCTGTTTGATCACTGCAATTGTTGTCTCAACTTGACTAGTTCTAAAGAGTTGAGATTAGTGATTAGAAAAATCAGACAAGTAATTAAAACTACTTTGCAAATATTGTGTCTTGAAATACCGTAGCTAAAATCATATGTATTGTAATTGCGTATTATGTTCTAATTGCCATATTTTACAGTAAGGTGTAATTCTTATGCAGTGTTTGACCCAAAGAATGGATGTTCCCAGGCTGCTTATTTGCAAGTAATAAAATTCATTTCCATTCATACATAGATAATAGCTGAGCTCTTGATAAATGCCATGAGCATTCCAACATGCTTTACACAAACATACTGTGGTGGTACAACCGCTCCTCTCCCACATCCTTGGGCTGTACTATGAACTCAGAAATGCTCATTAGGTCTCAGCCTTGATAAACAGCATGTGTGCTCAGCCCCTCTTGAGCTTATCAGAAACACTGTCTGCTCCCAGGAACTAATGTTGTATAGTGAGATTTTGTTTGGGTTTTTTTTTTTTGAAATTTAGTTTTCTGTATAATAGCCCAAGTGGAACAACATTTTTGTTACTGAATTTCAAAGAAACTTACTGACCCAAATTTTGTCCAGGATGGAAAATTTCTATGACTAAAGTAAATTCTCTTATGATCTATAAACAGCAGTCCAAAGTGAGACCCTTTGAGCTCTCCTGCACCACAGAGGGCTGTGACCACCAAGCTCCCTCTGAGTGGGACGCCTCTCGGGGTGGAGAACTCTCAAGTTTGCTAGATTTGGAGGACATCCTCTGAACTGTCAATAACAGAGCTTGGACTGATGCCCCCAACTCCTCAAGGCTCAACCCTTTGCCTGTTGAGAAGATGCAAGGTCATCCAATGTGAGCACTTCACTGAATGGGAGGGGAATTTCTCACAAGTAGCTGTGTGTGTTGGGAGTCTGAACATGCCACTGTAAATTTACTGTGAATGTTGCTCTCTTTGATTCTTAAGTATGTTAGATTCATATGTGAATTAGGCCTATTGTTATGCTTATAGTAAATTCTGTAGGATCTGTCGTTAAATTGTTTAGCTCCAGTTACCCATTGAGTGCTGTTAAGCTTAAATACTGTTTAAACCTTTTGGTATGAACTGTTGGTCAAGTCCCAGGTGAAGTTGGCAAGGGGGTCCACCCTGAACCTTATGACTCAGTGGGAGGGTCTCCCTTGTTCCCTTCCTTTACCTTTTTCCATCCTTACACTTTTTCCATCCCCAGCCTCCATGTGGATCATTTTATGTTGATTTTAGTTTTAGATTTCTTGATTTTAGATTTTAGTCCTATTTTTCTCTCTGTGCTTTAACCATCTGATAGGTAGTAAAATGAACCTTGCTAACCATCTTTGTTGTGCTTTCACTTTTGTATTAAACCTGCTTTTGCTAGGCAACAGGATTATTTGGGTACCCAAAACCAGTGAACTTCACTGCTTATAAGTATTCAATCTAAACATAAAATTTTAACCATATTTCCTGAAACATATCTCAGATTTCAATACTTTCAGTTTGGCATTCTGACTGTTAAGACAGTGGATTATTATTTGGAATTTTGTAGCAATCAGAGGCCTGTAGGTTTAATTACAAACCAAGACTTTTACTGACTTTCATAGAATCGCAGAATCATAGAATGGCCTAGATTGGAAGGGACATTAAAGATTCCCTAATTTCAATCCCCTAATTCCTACCCCCACTAATTCCAATCCCTTTAATTGCAATCCCTTCCACTAGACCAGATTACTCAAAGCTCCATCCAACCTGGCCTTGAACACTTCCAGGGATGGAGCAGCCACAAATTCCCTGAGAAACCTGCTTCAGTGTTTGACCACCTTCACAGTAAAGAATTTCTTCCTAATATCAGGTCCAAACCTACTCTCAGTTTAAAGCCATTCTACCTTGTCCTAGCACTGCATGGGTTTGTAAAATGTACCTCTTAGTTCTCTTGTAGACTCTTTGGGTACTTGAAGGCTGCTAGAAGCTCTCTCTGAAGCCTTCTCTTCTCCAGCCTAAACACCCACACCTCTCTCAGCCCTTCCTCATAGTACAGTTGCTGCAGCCCTCTGATCATTTTTGTAGCCCTCCTCTGGACTCGCTCCAGTAGCTTCACATGCTTATATTGAGGGCACCAGAGCTGGATGGAGCACGGCAGGTGGGTCTCACTAGAGTGGAGTGGAATACCCCACCTTGACCTGCTGGCCATTCTTCTCTTTATACAGCCTAGGATATGATTCTCCACATCTAGTTCAGTAGTTTACTTTGTGTGAAAGATAATTTTTCTGTATAACACAAAGTATAAGAAGCTTGCTAAACATTCAATTTCATTTCTCTTTCCTGCCAAAAGATTCTGATTAAACAAAATGTACATGAACTCTAAGGCAGATTCATATTTGCTTTTTTTTTTTTTTTCCCCTCCAAGGAACCAGGGATATTAATTAATAGCTTTATTGTGAAATGTGTCATCTTAAACAAGCTCTACCATCAATCTGAAGACTGTTACCAAATAAATTTTCCTTTAACAGACCAAATACAATAGAATCTGCAAATGTAAGGTGGGGAGAGACAGAAAAATGGATGATAAAATATAACTGCAAGAAAACTGATTGCAAACATTATTTTTATAACCCTTTATGAAAAAAATGCCCCCAAACTCATGCAGTTCACAGTGACTTACTGCATCTACTTAGTGTATTAGAAGTACAAATTCAAAAGAGATTGATTCATACCTGATAATCACAACTTGTAAAAAATAGTAGGTAAACCAAATTAATCAAACACATATTAACATATTAACATTATATTAATTAATTTCAGTGACGATGAAGATAAAAATCCTACTACCTTTAATTTTTCCAGGACCTTAAATGAACATGCCTTCCAAAGATACAATGCAGTGGACGTGTTTTGAGATTGATGAGAAGCAAAACATGTAGAGCTTGTAGCCGCATAGTGTGATAGTTTGCACACTTTTACATATAATAACCATATTTGGCTCAATGAAGAGACACGAGGGAGAGCTCATTCTCATACTGTAGTATTGCTCAACAAATCTTTATTAGGGTTAGAGGGTTTTTTGCCTCTTTTTGTGTACCTTTATATAACATTATAGACCAAGTGGTCTTGATTCCCCCACCAACCTATTTTCCTTATTCCTAAGAAGATATCCCTCTCTACCTACTGTACCAGAGAAATATTCTTCCATTTCTGTATTTGCTCATGTAGTATTAATGTCAGAATATGGCTACTAGGGCTAATATTTAGCTCTGATGTTTTCTGGAGCTGGATGGGCCACCCTAATAAACTGCTGTTACTGTGGTCCCTTTTAGAGGAAGTTGTTGAACCACAGGAAAACTTTCAGTAGGTATGATGTGGTTCTTTTGATCTGTTTATATCTTCAGCCACAGTTTGCAAGATCAAGTGTTTTATATGTATGAAATAATTCTATCACTCCATAGTTGTTATCACAGCTGTGGACTTTTTGATCATTATGTTTATACCACGCTATTGAATTTTTAAAGGCGAATTACACTTTTTAAGAAGTAAAAGGTTGTAAGCTGCATATTTTGCTGGCTGTAACTGTTTAAAAAGTTGGTTGAATGCTCATGTTGTCCATAAACTTTGCTGTTTTAATATTTTCTTTATGTGGGAATGCTGTTGAGCAGTTTTTACTCTTTAATTAGCCCTCACTTTACCATTAAGCCAAAGTTCCAACAAAATGCCAAGAGATCTTTGTCAGTATATGTGGGATTTTACTTAAAAATGTACTAACAGCAATGTAAAAGTAAAAGTAAAAGACTAAACAGTCTTTTAGTAAAAGACTAAACAGTCTTTTACAGTGACATGAGAACTGCACCATAAAGATTCTGACAAGGTAGTTTATTAACATTTTGAAGTCTTGCATCTTACTTCTCTGTTTTTCTCAGTTGTCATACATTACTTTTTTAGTATGTGGAACTATAGAAATCAGGACCACTTAGTGAATTTGCATCCCAAGTTATGAGGGATGTATAGGAAGTAGACACCTGTTGCTCCAGCTTTCAGTTTTGCTACTGCACACTATGTGTATCTAGTCCTATGGTGTGCTACGAAAAGTACAAAAATTCTAAATTAAGGAAAAACACATTCAACATCTGAATGAATGAGCTCCTCTGATGTTACTGGTCCTGTTACAAAATCCATTTTGGAAAACACCTTTCTGGAAAACAGAGCAAATCAGAACACAAATTATGCTCTTTTAATAAAAATTGTCTCTCCCAGCTGAAAGCAGAAATTTCCAAATACTAAACGTTCTATTTTCTTCCCTGGGAGACAAGAAGAAAAATACAGGAGATACTGAACAACCCCCTTCTCAGTCCATAAAGATTTTCTGAAAGGATCCTTTCCATTTTATTTAGCAAGGAGCCAGAGCCAGAATTTCCCTTTGACTATTCAAATGTGACTAGAATTATTAATTTCTGTAATATTTTTGACATAATCTGTTTTATTTTCATTTTATTATAATATAATCTCTCACCCTGTAGCCTGTCAGATTATGTGCCATTACTAATATGTCAAAAGACCATGTAAAACAGTAATGAAAAAAGCAAATGTAGATACTTTCTTAGAATGTATATTGGATTTTTTCCCCTGAAATATCTTTTCATTTTGGAGAAATCTTATTGTATGGAGTATATTTGTTCTGCAAATCCCCCAAAAAGTGTTTTTCTGAACAAGTATTTTCAATCATAATCTGTTTTGATTAATATTTTGGATCAATACTTTTCAACAAGTATACTGAAAGAATGTTAAAGCTACAAATTCAAGTACAGCAAGTTTAGGGAAATCCAATTTCCACAGTCTCTATGTATATCATAATTCAATAAAGTACCCACAAATTATTTTCTATATAGTTCTGTCCTCATTCACTTGATGCAGTGGTCTTTCCTTTCATTGCCTCCAAATGCCACAGATCAACCAGGCAATTTTCCATTGTGGCATCTAGTGTCCTGATTTTGGCAGAGGCTGCTTTTCAGAATCTCTCTTCTACATCCAAATAGGAGTTTATGGAGGTGAAGTGTAAAAATGTGGCTTACTATGTTTCTTTTGTAGAGTTCTGTTCCAGCCCACAGGAGGCCACGCTTTGGGGAGTAAGGCAGTCTCATCTCTTCATGTTACTCTGAGCTCAATTGACCAGATTTAAATAGGATCATTTAGGCATTGAAATGACTGAAGTCATGTCTTCCTACAATCCCTTCTAAACTATGGACAGTATGGGAATTTAAGAGTTTTCAGAGTTTCTTTTTTAAAAAATATATATCAGTGTATTTGATGGAAAATATTTCTGCAAAATATTAGTTTTATAATAGAAAATACTAGTTCACCAAAATACTTCATTTTATATTGCCTTTGGCATGGACAGAAAAAAAATCTTTGTGTGTTGCAGACAAGCCAAGATCCATGGAATAGCAGTTTTTACATTAAACCTGTATATATTTTCTATTAACTCTTAGCATCTCTCAAACATAACTTTTATTTCCAACTGTGTTTCCTAGAAATGCATTGACTCTGTATACATACACTTAATATAAATCTAGATGAACAGAGCAGCATTCAGATATATGAAAATAGACTCTACAGGTATTGGGAGGAGTCCCATTGAAGAACAGCACTCTGGACATAAATGTGTGTCCCAAACTCCCCACAAACTGCCAAATGACACCAGTTGTTTATGTATTAATAGCTGAACAGAACAATTCCAATGCTTACAATTAGGTATCTAGCAGCATTTTAGATATCCTAAGGTATCCTGCCATTCCAAGATGCCCTTTTGCAGATCTCCTATAGATCCTCTGTCACATATGGCAGCTCTAAGCAAGTGTTTCAGGTATTCTATGATCTAGAACGGCTTTACATAGGTGAATTCATTTGAATTGTTTTGCTAAAATTAGACATCTAAATTTAGTTGTCTACAGTGTGGTAGTGAAAGACATCATGGGTTATTCAGTTCTGTGCTGGTGCAGTTTCAGCTCATCTAGGCTATTTAAAAACTGCCTGTCAGGATAAGTTATAATTGAATGAATAAAAGCTGAATTCCTTATTAGAGTATACATACCACATGTGTATATACATATGTACAGCTACAATTTATTGCATTCTCTGCAGTCTCTCATTGGTAAAACTGATTTCAGTCTCACACTCAGTTTTGTAACAACCAGTACCCAGATGTGTGCAAGTCCACCAAGTAATTAGGCATGAAAATGCCCTTGTCTGCGCAGTCTGTTCAGGGCTGATGCAATACCATGCAGGATGAGGTGGCATCAGCTTTTGAGCCCCTCCCAACACTTCTTGGGTTCTGTTAAGGATTGTGCTTCCTTTGGGTGTGTCTCACTGAAATCAGTCAGGGGATGACAGTGGTTAATCTCTTTATTTTGTCCCACCTCTGTGAATCGCCAGGATTTAAACACTGTCTCTATTTTAGATCTGGTTGTCCTGAGAATTTGCAGGTAGATTTGTGGGTGTCAGCAAGACACATCTTTTTTGTAGCCCTTGTCCATTCACATCAATACAGAAATTTTTACTACAATTTTGCAGAGTCCTAGAATATTCCTGGGCTTCTATTTTCTTTTACATAGTAGACCATTCAGTATGTACTGGTAAAAACTGACATCTACTATTTTATGATATTCATAAGTTTTCTTCTCAAAGGCTCCCAAGCTTCTGGTGTATTTCAGCAATATATTGTCATAAACTTTCCAGTTTCCTGGCCTGGAATTGCAAATGAAGATTACAGAGCACTTCTTTCTCTGCAATCATTTTTGTCTTTAAATTCTAACCTAATGCACTCCTTATATGCTATCTGTCGGTTTTATTGAATTCTGATGAGCTTTATGATGTGCCTTCCCACTTTCTCATTCTCTCTTATTCACCTTGCATTATCCATTTTTATCCAAGATAAACTGGAAAAAGTCTTTGAAAAGAAGCAGAAGAGTCTCAAGTCATTGCTAGGACTGACACAGTCTTGCTATACACTGTCATATGTTCACTGACTGTCCTGCTGAATATTTATTAAGGGCTTCCTCTCAGGCTAATCTGAACTTTACTGGTTATAACAGAGATGGCAAGTTGTGCAAGAACTAGACAGAAATTTTGAATAAGTTCATCTCAGTAAGAGTAAACTTATTTTTAGTATGATTCTATTGCAACGCATGTTTCTGATAATGTTAAATGTTGATACACAATAAAAAAAAAGAAGGAAATTTGTATCATCAGTCTCACAATCTGTTATTAAAAAACAGGAGGAAAAAACCAGAATAAAAATGAATGTGTTGAAATACTTTATATTCCGAACACTAAGTTTATTTGGAAAGTTGTTTTAGGACCACTGGAATGATGATGAAAGTCTGTTGGTAAAAGTCTAAGAATGGAGACTTGAAAGACAAGTTAAATCACTAGAATCCAGGCTCTTCAGGCCTCTGTATTGGCTTGGGCTGTTGCCTCGTATGACAAGACAGCACATTCACTGACATCCATCCTCCCTGAACAAGACATCCAGTTCCAGATGCCAGTACACAGAAAGGTAAATTACAGTTGAAATGTGCCCCTGATGACTCTGTGTGACCCTTATGCATCTCCTATGTTCCTGCAGCCTAGAGGAATGCCAGCAAGGAGAGGGCCAAAAGGAGGTGGAGAAGGACCGTGAGGTGGTGGCAGCCCTCAGGTGAGAGGCTGCCCCTGCAGGGATCTCTGGTGCTGCACACTGGTGTCTGTCTACCTATTGGCCTGAACAGTGGTGTTTGCCCATCCCTAAGCATATTAACAAGTCAAGAGCTACAACCGCTTCCCTGGGGAGCCATGGGTTAGGACTTAGTCTTGGAGGCAGCACAGGACACAGTGGTCTTCTCACTCCCGAGTCAGCTGCTGAAGACTGTCAAAACTCTCTATGGAACACTGATCTAAGGAAAAGGATAGCTGCATGGCTCTGCCATGCCTCTGCCATGCCACCCCTCTGCTATGGCTTCAGAGGTAGCTGTGCAGTCCCCATTCCCCTTCTCCATGTGAAGTTTTCATCAAAATGACATCTGACTCACGGGCTCATAAGACAGGGTCATCTGTTTTGCCTGGTCAATCCCTTTGAGGATTTTCCTGTTGTTGTCATGTATATGTCCTTACATTTTGTCCTGGTTTCTCATGCATGCATGAAGCTGCCTCAGAAGTGTTCTGTGGATGTCCTACTGGGGCAGATTTGTTTCCGGTTTGCAGCAGGCAGCTAATCTGAGGCTCCTCAGAGATCACATGGGCACGACAGGTTCAACAGGGCCACTCATTGGGATCAGCCCCATGTGTGTCATAGGCAGCACCAAGGGTGTCTTGCAGAAGTTTCCCCCAGAATGGAGGACCAGCCCTCACTGGGTGCCCAAGGGACATGGTAACCAGGACAGGACAGCACACGTGTGGGCTGCATGCACTGCCTACGTGTGACTTCCAAAAAAGCTTACCATGCAGAAGAGAATGGGTCTGTGAATTGTCATATGAAAGTACAGAAGTGTGAAAAGCAGGTCACAGCAGCCTTTGGGGTCTGACAGCAGAAAATTAAGACACTGGAGAGTGTCGTAATACCTGTTGATGCTCCCATCACGCTGGGTAAGTAGGTATATCTACAATGGTAAAGCGTGGTAGGAATTTTGACTCCAAGACATTGCAGAAGATGCAAGAGGAGATGGTATATGAAGTCACAATTAATAACATCCATATAGTTATTTGTGAAACATATTTTGAAATAATTTATAAAGCAAAGGGACAAACACCTTTCTCATGGCTACCTGGTGGTCAAGATGCTGATAAACTGTTCTTTCTCTGAGGTAAGCATCCATAAAACACAAGTACTGCTACATTTTATTATTATAAGTGGCAAAGCTGTATAGGCTTTTCAACCAGAACTATTTTAGGGCTGCACAATGTTCAGTTGGTTACAGACTAAAATTATTTGTGGTTTTAAATTCAAAAACAATGTCAGACTGATAAAATGTCTGCTCTCTGCAAATAATCTTCCTAGTGGTAGATTACAATTCTCAGCAAGGTCTGTCTGTGTCAATTCATAAAACAATCTCAGGTAGGCAGAGTGGAACAAAATGAGTACTTTCTGCAGGTGAATTAATTTCCCTTGTGGTTAGTGGGCAGTTTTGTGTGGACAATGGAAGTTTTGCACATATATATTTTTTTCTTTAAAAGCATATCTGCAACTAGCACACATGTCCCACAGAAGGAAAATTTAGAATGTTTGCTCAGTTCAAGTCAGTAAACAAGTATTTTGTACTGATGAGATTTAGCATGGAATTATGGGAGCACAGAGATACCATAAACCAGCTCAGCTGGCTGTCAGACATCTCTTTATGTAATAAAAGAACAAGGCGATGAAATGATGGTTAATGGAACTTTGTAAACAAAAGATTTGGAGTGGTTATATACCACCTATGTAACTAACTATTACTTTCTCAATCCTCAACTGAAAATGTATTTTGCACTTCTGAGGTGCAATGATTTCTTTAAAAAGACTTTAGTATTAAAAAAAAATCGCAGAGCAGGACTGGAGCAGACTTTATGTTAGACTGAATTACATTTGTCTACCTGCCTACACACAGAAAAATTGTGATGAAATTAGCCGTATACATAACATCTACAACAAGAGAAGCAGTATTAAATGTATTAAACTGTGAGCCTTAATCTGCATGGGATTCAGTACTTGATCCAACTGAGAATTTTCTGCTCCTAGGATTAAGTTTAACAGTTAAACTGCCAGTTTAAGAAAACTTGTTTCATGGCAGGTTTTCTGACACCCTGTATACAATTTTGCATGCATAAACTATTTAGAGACTGCCAGCTCTCTTTCTAGATATAGGTATTTTATTTTGTTGAGTATTTGAAATTGGCAGGATTTGTGAGGAATAGAAAACACAGCATGTTGCCTACATCATTAAAACCAGTACCTGGCTCTACCTGTCTGTACGTGGTCCTCTGAAACTAAGAACAGAAAACACTGTCTAGCAAAGCTTGGATGGGCTATTACTGACCTCATGTCTAGAATCTCTCAGCTTCTAGTCCTGCTAACTGTGACTTTAACTTGAGCCCTGAAGATTCCTTCCCCTAATTTTGTTATAAATCATGCTTACTTGACACATTAGCTAGCTAAGGACTCTTAAAGCTGTTTTTTAAATCAGCCTGATATAACCTTTTTCACCTAGGGGAGCTTATTTCAGGCCTGTTGGTCAACACAGAAGCAAAATGTCAGTGAAATAAAAAAATGTGTAGAAGGAACCATAATTGGATTAATTTCTATTGAATGGAAATCACAATACAGGAAAAGGGCAAGAAAAGCAGAAGCAGTGTTTGGAAAGACACAAAAAGAATAGTAAAACTAAAATTAAGGATTTCTTTTCATAAAAGGAACAAAAAAAATTGTTATTGAGGTACAAGTGTATGGGTTACAATGAAAGGGCAGTAGACAAGCCTTTTGGCAATTTAGCAATTATGTGGTTAGTGAGAGATATGGAAAATAAGCATTTAGGCACATAATGCTCAATCAATCAGTCAGGCAATTAAGCAATAATATGCAATATCTTACGCCTCCTACCTGTTCCATTAAATTGAGGTAGAAAGAGCCTTAAGTTGTCTTTACATATTAAAGTGCTGAGCCACCAGTTCAGTGCTTGTTAGGAATTAAATGTTAACGAAGTGAAGGTAACCTAAGGTCCTTTAAAAGTAAGACTCATTTACAGTAAATGAAACAAACAGAATTAGATCCTAACATCTGATTCAGTTTAGATGAGTCCCCTCCATTTGTAAACAACACATTGTTGGGATTAGGATGGTGAAACGTGGTAATTTTTGAGAAATGGTAAAACTCATGTCATGGTTTCATTTTACAAACATTGTGTGCACTACCAGAAAGTATGAGAGAAACAGGAAAAGCTGTCTGTCTGAAAGGCTGAAATTTCTCAGATTGATGTGACTGATAAAGCCTGATGAATAATAGCAGTGAATATGATGATAAGTATGAGAGAAGATTGTACTTAACATAAAAGGACTTTCAAAAGTTTTCAACAGACATTCCGATGTAATATTTATTTTCCTTCTTAGTTCATATTTAATGGTCTGGTGTGTATCTGAAATACTGGAAAATGTTTTATTTAGAAATTATTAGTCCAATTAGCCTGAGACAGTATGCCTGTCTCATCTGGAGTTACCTACACTAAGTCACACATCACAGCAGCGGTTTGATAAAAAGCCTAGTATGTATTTATTTCAAACTAAGCTCTTTATGAAAAGTAATCTTGTGAGTGTGTGTTGTTGCTACAATAGGTGCTTCAAGTCATGTGGCTTAGATAAAATGGAACTGGTAGTTCAAACTTAGTACTTTACTTACAAATCAGGTAAACTCCAAACATGATGATCTTTCTATTTCTGCATGTTACAGTGAATAGGAAAGAGCATAGGGAAAACATATGGAGTTCAAACATATGGATTTCTTAAAAATTGGAACAATGCAACAGAATAACAGTAATTAGCACAAACTGGGAAGACAACTGGCCCAGGCATATCCTTGCAAGAAAAAAAAAATTCCAAAGAAACATTGAGTAGCTGGCATAAAATAATTATAATCCTCAAATTCATCCTGGTTGTTTCTGTTTCAAGGACAGGACTACTAAACCAGATCTCAATAGTATTTAGTTAATTTTGCACATGTGGATATATGCCTGGCATATTTTGCATATATTTTGTGGCAGTGAGTTCTTTGTCCAAACATTAATCTCAAAGGTTTGAAGAGCACAGAGGATGTGCTCTGATTCCAGCTGTCACTGGCCAACCACTTATTTGGCTTTATAAAATCAAACCCTTAGCACAGTCTAATAAAGGCAAAATCTGTAGAGCACCTTTTTTTCCAAATTTCAAGGAAATTGTTTTAGTGAAATTTTAGCCTTGTATTTTGAAGCTTGGATATATGCACAGGTGGAATTGAATTTTTTAATATATGGAAAAACTGATTTCCAAAGCACAAGTATTCAATCAAGGCATACTGTATCAGAAAGAGAAACCAAGATATTTTGTTAATGAAAACACAATTGGAGCTGATTGAAGAGGAAACTCAGAACAGCAGCAGTGCACGAATATGCTGTGAATAACTCCTTCTTAAGTTCAAAGTAAATCGCAATAATACATTGTGGCAGTAAAACACCGTCCTGGTTTTCTCAGAGCATTCTGAACCCTTAAGGAACTTCAAGGCACATCTTTGTTGGCCCAGCATGACACTCCATGTTCCTCCTACAGAGATGTTCAAGCGAGTGCAGTTCTGGGCAGGCTCAGTGGGTTAATTTGGAAAAGCCATGCAACTGCAGTAGCATGGCCAGACCGTTCTGCTGATTAGTTTGGTGTCCCAGCAGAGATAATTAGCTCCACACTGATGCAACTTTACTGTACTTATTGTCATTAGAACTTTGTTTATCACTAGCTCAGATTTCTCCTCAGATATCCAATTTATGGCACAGAATCCACTCATAATTTCTATAGTCTCTGGACAAAACATATGCCAAAGTAATTGGAAAGCCAAGGAACAGAAGTGGGAAGGATCTCACTGAGAGGCAACAAAGACAAATACGTAAACATGTGAGAGTTTTAGTGACTGCTGTGACTTGTAGGTAATCACACTTCAAGTCTTTCCTGACTGTGAGCTTAGTAATATATATTTCTATAGACATGTTTAATTTTATGGAAAATAAGTTTAAAAGAGCAGAACAACTGATGAGAGAAGCAGAAAATGGAAGGTGCCTTTTCTTTTTTTTTCTTTTTTTGTTTGCTCAGGGAACCAGGAGAAATTATTTGTAACACACACAGATTGTTTCTGCAATATGCTAATGTCATCCTTGTGAATAGGTGTTTCTGAGGAGGTAAACAAGTTTTAGATCAGTTTCTTAAATCTTTAACGATTTCACATCTTCTTAAGGGATTTTCTAACATTTGAAAAAAGTATGTTTGTCCTCCATTTCAAACATATCTTCATTCACTGAAATGCAGTGTCAAGATAATTGCAGACATCAATGTTCATCCAGTATAATGTCTAAATAGAAAAGGGCCTAAAAACATTTTGCATAAGATGTGTATTACTTTCCCGTGTTTTTTGTAATGTGCTAACCTTTATTTGTAAATGCATAATGCTATTTATAATGTTAATGAGTGCTTGTTGTTAATGACTAATCTTTTCTAGATAATAGTCAACATTATCAGATATGAAGACTATTCTGGGCGGCATTAGGAGTAGTGTTGTCAGAACATTGAGGTAGGTGATTCTTTCTCTCTGCTGAGAACTGGTTAGAGGCACCTGGAATACTGGATCCAGTGGCAGGTTCTCCAGCACAAAGCAGGTATGGAGCTGAGGGAGAGAGGCTTTCCTGCCTATTGGGAAATTAAGGGTTTAGGCTCATGTCATCCTGCAAGTTGTTTAAGAACATGTTTTTTTCAGGAAAAGCTGCAGTATGAATTTCCCCATTAAAAGATACTTAATAGGGCTTGTTTTTTTATGGTTTTTAGTTGTTTGTTTTGTTTTGATTTAGTTTGTGTTTTTTTTTTTCCTAGTACCAAAGCACAGAGAGCCACTGTTTCTTTACACATTTCGTTTTACTGTGTACTCACAATAATTACATGCATATAACCAAATTCCATAATGCAGACCAGAGAGAAAGACAACAGTTAATAAGCAAATACCTGTTATTAATCTTCTAGCATACATAAAATATAAATTATGTGTTTTCCTTGTCAAAAGTGTTGCCAGAGATCAATGTTTTAATTTTCTAAAAATGTGAATAATTATGTAGGATTTACAGAAAATATTTATTATTCGTCTAATTGGAAAAATGAAGTAGTTTTTTTTTTTTTGGCCTAGCCTAATGCTAAATATTATCTCTTTGTAAAATCCTCTCCTATCCTTTAATTGCTGTGTTGACTGCAATTTAAAATCTGCAGAAAGTATAAATAGGCCAAATGAGATATGCAAGGTTTCATTTGTGTACTTATTTTTAATTGCTTTGCAGTTCTGTTCTCCTACTGAATGATTAATGATAATACTTTGAATGTCTCAGATAAATAATACAGTAAGAGTAGAAAATATTTAACTAATATTTAGTCATCATCCTTTACTGCACATTCAGGTAGGTAGGAAACAGTTGTTTGGGTTTTTTTTTTAATTTAAATTGGAATGAATACTGCCTAAATCTGAAATGCTGGTCTGGGTACCATTTTGGAAATCTCTCACTTGAATGGTATGATGACATCTGATTTTGAAAAATTCAGGAGTGCCATAAACACATGAAACATGATTTCCAGTGTTACTACTTTTCTAAACATGCTCCCGAGATGCTGATGTTTGACATTAAGATAGTACTGTGCATGTGTGTGTCTGTAGGGAAAGTAGTTTCCTATTTTTCCCATTGCAAAAGGGTTGGTTTTATGCAGGGATAGCTTGGCTGACAGAAATGAACTAAGTGACTGCAGGGCATCTTACTGCTTCTCCCTACATCCCTTCCTGTTTCTTGTCCTACACTGCCAGTTGATATGGTATTACTGCTATTGCAAGTCACCATAACACTTAAATAAGTGAGGTTTTTTTCTAGTTCAAATAGTCATAATATAAACTAAACATTAGCTCTAGCATAGTAATTTTGATTAGGAAGGATAGGGAGAGTTTTTTAGTAAAACAGAGGAGAAATTAAGCAAAATAAGGCTTTGATGCGAAATAAGAAATTTGGAAAGGGAATATGTTTCTTGATGTTTCAGACACTATCAAACGTAAGGGGTTACCAAGAGTCTATGAAGCCTAAAATAAGAGGAAAATTATGGAAGGGGTGAAAGAAATAAGGAGATACTACATTAGACCTGGATGGGCACCTTGAACTCTTGAATAATCTGTTTAATTCCTTGACTTTCCAGCAATTATTTCAGCTATTCTGAAAATATAGGGATGTTATTTACCTATGTTCATATTCATTAAGAGTCAATGGCACTGAAATATCCTGAAGCTTTCTGAAACTCCTTTTTTTAAAGAATATTTAGAGTAAATTGCATTCAGCTGCAAGAAATGTGTATGAAACAATTTCTTTTTTTTTTTTTCTTTTTTGAGGGTATGATGCCAAATTTTGAAATCAACTTGTTTCAATGTGTGAAGAATTAACAGGTGTTTGTTCTGTGGAATAAAGATGTTTAGAGAACCACATTTTATTCACCACTTTACAGTGGACAGAGATCACTAGATGCTTTACACAAAAAAAACATGCTTATGGTCTCTCCCCATGGGATTTAAAATCTCATTTTGGAAGCAACGTGATAAAGAATACTGAATAGTAGTAGAGACGATTAGATAAAGCTATAAAAAGTTTACAATTAAAAAGGAAAACAAACATGGAATTGCTAATACAGCACACATAGAACAAATTTTGTTTGAGAGATTGATATGTGAGGCCACACAATAAACCCATAAATGCTGGTTTTGAGCATCTAGTTACATTTCTGTTTTTCTAGCTTTTTCCTTTTTCACCTGAATATTCTATTATATCTGACTTGTCAAGCTTTGAGGGGAATATGGTATTAAATATATAGATTTGTTCAACATCTTACCCTAATTATATAAAACCAGAATGTACCATATGATTAACTCTGCTGATTACAACTGTTCTCTTAAAAAAGCCATTAGCACCTCACAGTGATCAGAACGCAAAATATCTAATTATTTCAAATGCAAAGAAGAGGGCCAAGTAATATGTTTGACTATCTTATGAAACATTCACTCTTACACATATAGATATATGCACAAATGTGTCCATATATATGTGTATATATACATACATTTTGTAGACTTAGTAGGGAGATTGCACACTTTGATGATAAAAAACTGTAGAATTAAGACAATTTAGATAACTGTAATTCAAACCCCTCCACTGCACAATTTAAAGAAAGGGAAAAGAAGTAATGTAACCTTAGCTGGCTTCTATTATGCGATTGTTTTAAGACTTTGCCGTTTTCTCCCCATGTACATTTATGTTAAAAAAAAAAAAAAAAAGAATTTACAGTTTGGTAGAATACCTTGATTGTGCTGCCAAGAGCTAGAAAGTTGTAAATGAGCAGTAGCAAATAGACCGAACAACTAGTGAAAACTGGTGTATGGGTATAAAAGGGAATGAAAGGGCAAGTAGAACTCTTGGCCAAAGATCAGACACAATTGCTGCTTTTCTTCTCTAATTGGTACCTGCTGATCCAAGTGCTTATCTACTGTACTTTTGGAGAACATATCTTTAGTTCTGTTTCAAATATGGTTCAGAAGGACTTTACAGAGCTATTAATTTTCCTTCCCTTTTTTCTTTGGTCTGTTTGCAGCATTCGGGTCTTAATAGCACTCTTGATAGCGACTTTAGATCAAAAGGGACAATACCTGATTGTAAAGTATTCTGGCCAAGAATCACTTAGCTATTTAAGTCATCCCAAATCTACCACAGGTGTACTGTATGTTTTTCTAAAGTAACATAAACCATGGCTTGCAAGCTGTCACCAAACTATACACACAAACATTCATAGGATTAGCCCAGTCGTTTGAGTTCTCTACTTAGGTACAAATAAGGAATTCTCTCTGGTTCTTATCTTTTGTGAAAAGAAAAAAAAAGTCACTGTAGTTACTTCTACTCATAGACATCTGGCTCACACTAGGGAACTAATCTTACTCTTCATCTGTGCTCTTTAATGTTAAACACCTTGCATTGTTCATAGAGTTTAGAACTATCTTTCCACTTCTCTGGAGGTATTTGTTGGTCATCTTTCTTTGCTGCATATTGCCAATAACATCAGGTGTGTGTCTACAACAATTTGTCCATGAGAGCTATCATATTCGTTTACACAGACACACACCAGGATGGTGCAGAGGAATTCATGAAAGATGGTTTTGTTTTTAATTTTTCTGGGAACATTCTGCTCAACTTCTCAGAAAACTGCTGTAGGTGTTATTTCAAGGAAAGAGCCATTTCATATTAATGGAGAGTCCTGATTTTTACAATACTAAATACAGAAAAGTACGTATTTAACCTGCCTTTACCCAAGTAGCACTATAGATACACCATTAAGGTGGAAAATAGTTTATTTCTATTTCTGTGCATATTGTTACATGATCTCACAGAAGAAATTTTCATTTTCCTTTAAAATATAATTTCTTAATTAATTTCTTTTATCCCACTTTTGAGCAGATCATGATGAAGTCTGTTCAGAGCAAATGCTCAGCAAGTACAAAGCCTCAACACTGCAGATCTGGATTCTAGACATCTTAATAAGCTGTCATCTATCAAATGCATGTCTTTACTGCATGTTACATAATTCTGTAAGCTTTAAACATATCACACCCAAATACTGGAAACAAAAGATGGAACTCTGTACAAACTTCTAATCTTACAAGGAGAACAAGAGCTGAAGCACTGAAGACTGGGAGGCAAAAGTAATTCAAGAAGGATATCTCAGTTTTTTCTCTTAAAGAGAACTTTATGGTTCCAAATTAAATAGAGGGAAATCATACAACTGGTAGTAGTATATTGCTGATATCAAATTGTTAAAGAAATACTTTAAGCAATTGCCTTTTTAACTTTTTTTTTTAATTCAGACTAGCAATATAGGAATGGAAATATGCTTTTCTTACAGTAGCAGAACTGAATTGTCATCTTGCCTGCACCAGCTGCATCAATGATAGGATATGTGTGTACTATATGACGGTACATGAGCATTACACACAACTAATAGTCAAAAGAGGCCAGAATAGGGTGGTGTGTCATAGTAACACTGCAGAAAGGGATTCTGTTATGTTTAGTAAAGGGACATTAGTGTGAAATTTGAACATATATATATATGTACAGCTAAATTTTCAAAGGTTTTATTTGATTTCTGCTGTAGATATGCAGATACTTATATGTATGCATATGTATATGAGTCCATATGCAAATTTATAATAGAGAATTTGGAGTAAAACTATATACTTTGCAACTGCCTGCTTTTCACTAGCTCAGCAACATTAATCTGCAGCAGCAAATTGATTAAGCTGATCAAATGGGGTGGTTTGAAAGCTCCCACTAGGCCTTTATGATGGATCATAGCTTGACAAACGATGAATAATGCATAAGGGACTGCATGTTGACATGCTACTTAATTACATTGTTAATGTAACCATGATACAAGAATTTCAGAAGGCGAATATGGACACATCTGAAATAGTATGATGATTGTCTAATTCTATATAACAAAAGTGTCAAAGACTGAATAATAATCAGAGTGTGATACAAATAGTAAAAGCAAATAATGGCACACAGTGTTGAAAAAATAAGGGGAAATGGTAAAGATAAGCATGATGATGTATTTGACAAAATATTAACAAAAAAGTACAAAAAAGTGTGATTGTCACTCGCACTCTGATGTGAAAGACTTGGTTAAATTAATATACATAGGAATGAACAAAAATATTCAGGATCCAAAGTAGCATTAATTTTTGTGGTGACATTATTAGTATCTGAGACAGAAACATCCTCTTTTAAACCTGAAGTTCTGCATAAAGTGTCAAGTATATTTTCAATGAGCATAGATTATATTTTGCCACCTAAATCTCAGGAACTGACCTTAATACGTTAATACTAGGGGAAGCCAGACCATAACACATCTAAATTATAAATTAAATATGAAGAAATAGTTTAATAGAATAGGCACTCTCACTGTTCTTAATAAAGGAAAAGTAAATGATCACTGAGGGTTTCATTAGAGCCAATAACCTTCTGCTAAGCATATTGACAATATTTTAGTGAGTCTGTTGGTAAACCTCCAGAATCAAGAGTAAGCTCTGCTCCATACATACAGACTTGGCCGAGTTCATGGCACAAACAAAATAGGTAATTTCTTTTTTTCTTGTTTTTCCCTTGCAATGGCAAGGTTTACCAGTTTTGTTTGAACTCTAGTTCAAATTATCTTATCATGTATCAAATGATCTTATTAATATCCATCAGTAACAATAAGTGTTAATACACGTCTTGTGTTGGTTCTACCTGTGAAAATCTGTTTTCATTTTGATTGGCAAAGTGTAAAAATTTATGTAGCTCATTTATAACTATTCATTTTCCTGACTATCAAAACCAATTCACTGTTAAGTGTTCATTTTTATAATAGTGATGTCCAAAATTCTATATCAAAAATAACACTTAAAAAAAATTATATTTCTACTTGAGCTCAAGCAAAACTTCTAATGTCAATCCCCTGTATATTGTTAAAGTAGATTTTAAAGTCCAGATTGGGCCAGTTTTCACTGGATAAGCTTATGAAGGACTTGGCATTTCAGTTTTCTCTGCAACACCCATATTAGATATTGTGATATTTAATTGACCATTGTTCTTGGGTAAATAGGATACTACCAGGGACAAAAATCAGACTTCCAAGTAGTAAAGAATGAAATACATTACAATAGGTTAAAAGGAAGGTTTCAATGAAAATAGCCAACTCAAACTTAGAACTGCTTTTATTGTTTTTTGTAGAAAACAAAAAAGATATAATCTGAATATAAACTAGAAAGAACTGGAGAAATAAAAGAAGATCAAAGGTTACAAAAAAGCAAAAAGCATAAGTAATAACAAAGGAGATGATTTAGAAAGACACAAAGCAATCTGTGAAGCTGGGTTGATGATAGACAGTGAAGATGAGAAGAAAGTTAAATTGATTAAATGCCAGAAAACCATTAATTTCAGGATAAAAAGATAAAATTAAAAACAAGATGAAATGAGGTGAGAGGAGAAGTATTTTCAGCAGGAAAGCCTTGAACTCTCAAGGAAAGCAGCTGAGAGTGGGGCTAAAGAATCAATGCATTTTCAGTGTGACAGTGTGGGTGAGGGAACATTTTCTGAAGAGATGTGAAAGACCACAGTGTAGGAGTTTAGAGGCCAAGCAGTCCTTCCTGAATCATAGACCTTGGTGAAGGAGTTCCTAAATATACCACCCCAAGACAAGGCTGACTCCTAAAATACATTGTGTTGTGGTCTGTGCTACCTGACCAACATAAAAAAAAGGTGGTTAGAGTTTTCAAAATATGGTAATGGAGTTATCTATGTAATATGGAAAGCGATACATTAGGCTACATTAAAATGGTGTAAGATTTAGATTCATGACTGTTAAAATGGTATTAACAACCTCTTTTTTGTTTTTGCACATTCCTTCTTGCCTTCACTGGCTTGGCTTGAACTCTTTGCCTACTTGATCTCTTAGGTAACGAGGTTCCAGCTGATCTATGATCTGTTCTGCTTCTGGACCTCCAACTCATTACTCCATTTACTTTTTGCCACAACATCTGTGTAGTAGAGCTCACTGTGTGAACAGTTCTTTGGTGTTAACTGTGGCAGAGTATCTCATGCAGCAAGGGTGCTTCCTTCCTGACATGCTTTTGGGTGGCTGGAGGGAGTAGCCACAGGGCTTTAGAAATATAGTTAGCTACAAGTCATGAATAGAACTTTATTCCTCAAATCTTCCCCCTGGTAGCTTGAACTGCCTGAAGTACACTAGTGTGTGTAAGCCTTTATATGAACTGCAAGCGGCTTAGCTGTCTCTACACATCCATTTCAGCAATCTATTTTCTATGAGAGAACATATCCATACTGTCAATTGGCCTTGCTTTGTGTTTCTGTCAGAGTTCTTGCTCCCTGCATCATCTGAGCTTCATTCAACACTTGCTCACTACAGGGCTTCCTTCTGGAACAAATTGCCTGTCTCCCAGAGGAAACCTGGGCAATATTAACAGGTAGTTTGCTCCAGGGTTCACCTCAGACTGACAGTATGGATGTTCACTGAAATAAACTCAGGCCCAACACTAGCTCAGCAGGCCTTGCACTATCAAAAACCCTTATCCCACGCCTCATCCCACACCACATTTGATAAAGAAGATTAATAGAATTCCATGAAAGCACCACTCTGTTGTGGTGTTGCATAGCTTTCTCCTTTTTCCATAATGAATGTTGTAATTTCCTACTGTCATGACTGAAGAGAAAGACACAAACAATCACTATGAGTGACGGTGACAGGAGTTTCATGTGGGTGCTAGAGCAGACCAAAGCCTGAAGCAGTGGAAACTCTAAGTTCCTTTCATTCACAGAGGAGCTGAAGCAGGAAGGCATCTCAGGAGATTGCCTGGTACAATATCTTGCTCAGAGCAGTGTTAGGCACAGCACATTGTCCAGGACTTTGTCCACGCTTGGAGGTTCCACAATGTCTCTGGGCAACCTGTTCTAATGTTCAACTACTTTCACATTGATAAAAGTCCCCCTTAAGGACTTCTCCTCCAGGCCAAACAGTTCCAAATGTCCCCTTGTATATCAGATGTGCCAACATCTTATGTTCATGACTCTTTGTTGGATTCTCTCCAGTTATATTCTCAAGAGCTTCCTGGAGAGCTGCATCATCCCTCAGAAGCTCAGCTGAGCCTGGCTCTCTGATGTGCTGGAGTATTATGGGAAGCTGCTTCTACAAGGAGTGCTGGGGACTGTGAACCAAGATTGCTGAGCTCACAGACAGTCCTCAGCAGTCCTGTCTGCTGCTGGAGCTTGCCTGCAGCCATGACCTCTCACAGCTCCCCAGCAGAGGTGGGCACCTTGGAGGTCTTTAAGAAATCTCAGAGTCCTCTGAAAAGCTCAGAATTTGTTCCTGGAAGGTCTAGAAAAGGGGCTCAGTGACTGCCACACAGGCCCTGTGGCTGTGGTCTGGCTCAGTTAGCTACACTGTTCTCTACCCTGATGCAGAAAGGGTGTAGGCGTGTACAGCAGTCCCGCGGCCAACTCTGCAGGCTTGAGCAGTTTCTCATTATGTATGTGCCTATGTTTTTCTCTCCTATAACTCTACTCATGTATTATGTATAATTAAATATTCATTGAACCAAAAACATAGACTCTGTAACCAGTGTTAAGGGTTCCTGGCTCTGCTGCAGTGATAATTTATCTGCAGTAGAAAACAATGGAGAGAGACACAACTACATCAGCCACAGGTTGCCAACTAGGGATTATACACAGGTTTCTCTAGCCAAAATACCCTGTATCTACTGCTCCCACATAATTTTTCTGTAACCAGATGAAATTCACACATTCTAGAAAGTCTAAGTTTCTCTGTGGCAAGAAATGATAGAAACTTTCATCCATCAATTTTTTCTAGACATATTCTCTTTGGGATTGTTTTTTGACAATTTCTGCTTGAGTGGTTCAAGAAGTGTTCTGAAAAGCAAAGAGATTAACAGTCACATATATTGATAAAAAAAAAACAAAACAAAACCAAACATGTTAAGTACTCTATATTGTCCTTCTAAAGTGAAAATGTACTAGGGAATCCAACTTATGAGATAATGTAATTATGATATTACATTTTTTTTTTTATTTACTGAGGCTAAGCAGCAATTTCTTTCAATGTACTAAGTGTTACAAACATTTTCCTTTTTCTTTTTCCATTTGTTCTTTCCTGAATAATTTCAGAAGAGGTAAGTAAAACAGGGGGAAAAG
The DNA here is from genome assembly GCA_013396755.1 of Sclerurus mexicanus. NCBI lineage: Eukaryota > Metazoa > Chordata > Aves > Passeriformes > Furnariidae > Sclerurus > Sclerurus mexicanus. Next base: position 23,163 of record VWZF01003785.1, read on the forward strand.
AGTATTATTGTGCATTCCTATTATCCTCTAGTCCTCCTCTTCCTGTACATGAAAAATAACTTCTAGGAAAAATGTATTGAAACTCTCAACATTTCAAACATGCTGATAAGTTTTTATTATTCCATTTTCTGAGTAAGCATGTAAAATAAGTGGATATCATCTCATTTTCACAGAGAAGAAAATTAAAATAATCACTTAAAGATCGTGTCCATCTCACATTAGCATAAATAGGAACCAGTTTGTGATTAACGACAAGATGAAAATCTGTGTATTACAATGTCAGGCTTGTGAGTGTATGAAGCAAGTTTGAATGTTCAAGACTGGAGTTAAGTGCCACTGTCATACTGAAAACTGATTTCATTGTACTGTTTACTTCATGAGCTGGTCTGAGAAACTACCGAGTAATACATTTTTGAGATATTATGTTGAAGGTAAGAATAGGACTAAACATAATGACTCTTCCTTCCCACAAAAGCTGAAACAATCAAGACTAATAAAATGTATGTCTAAAAAGACTACTGTAATAAAAATGAATGCTGCAAGTTACACACAGTGTACTAAGTACAGTGTATTAAACTTCAAAATTAAGAGGATGCCTGCACAAAATCTAATTTTGACTTTCAGGACAGATGTCATTATTTTATTTTAAAGCCAAACAGGCTTTGAGCTTGAGCAAAGCATTTATTAGTTTATTATTTAGGAGCATAAAAAAGTCCTGAATATAAATATAATTTAAAAAATTCACCCTGTTGCTCTCACATGTAGTATTATAGATGTGATAATATCTTTATTACTTAGAGAAGTATAAAGCAAGAAGAACTAAAATAGACTTTTTGTAGAGCTTATGATGACTTTACATTATACTCGTAAACATCAGCATATACAACAAGTTTTATAGTAAATGTATGCAGATAAGGTGAAACTTTATTGGTACACTAAAAATAGTGAATTTGGGAGTGAGGAAATGCAATAAATGTAAAATACCAGTACTCTTCACCTTCTTCAGCTTTGTGCTGTGGGTTTTTTCCTTGTAACTTTCCTGCTGAATGAAGTCACCATTATCAGACTAAGCATTGCTTTACTGCCTGCTGCTCTCAAGGCAGCACATGGAGAGTCTCCTGTGATCATTTCTGAACCTTTTTATTGCATTTACACTGGTTTACTTAAATAGCACCTCTTGGCTGATCTTTATATTTTTGTCTCCCTACCTACTGTTACCTTTGAGCCCTCAGAATTCACCAGGAATGCACTTCCAGTTTTGACTGTGCATCCATATATTACACGCAGCCATCCCTTTGGCAGACATGAATATAGAGGTTCAGGTGCAATCTATAGGTCAGTCTAAAATTGACACAAAACAATAGTGAAGACTGCAGAAAACATAAGAGCTTTGCAAGGGTTAATCTTACTCAGAATAGCTCCTTTTCATTCCCAATTTCCACTAGAGGTGGTGTATCTCAGGTCTGGGCTAAGCAGTAAATGCTTTTTTCCTTTACATGTGCCTATTGTGTACAACAGCTATTTTGAAAAGAAGCATTGTTAAGCTTAGAAGTGTTGTCTTAATGCAAATATGTTGGAAGTTCTATGTCTTCAAAATTGTCCTTTTTAAATTATATTTACTTGTCCCAGTATTTATCTCTAAAGGACATCCTCAGCTGTACAAATTGTTCTCATGCTGTTGTGTATCTATCACAGTTTGGTCCATCGGAGCATCTGCTTTTAGGTAAGTGCTCTTCCCTTACCTGAAGCTTCTGAATGTTAAAAAATTAGCTTCGGGTTCATTTTTATTGGCACAAAACCAGAAGTGATGTAATCACATCTTGTAGGTCTTTATTAGCGTAATAATTTGAACACAGTTCTCATGAACGCGTAAAGGATTTTCCCTCTTGTTCAAAGAACAGTAATTATTATTGCAGCAGATACCTGCTGGTTTAAAGAAAATAATAGATACTTTAATTATACAGATATTGTTACAGATATTTTACTTAATCAAAATGCCATTTTTGCTTCTGTGTAAACAAATTCTTAAGAACAGCTTTGACTTTTTTTTTTAACTAAAAATACAGATGAATATTTTATGTGAAAGAAAGCACTGTGTCTACGTTTGAATCTCTTATTGTCTCATTTTTAATGTTAAAGACATTTTAGAATAAGACAAACTTTGTTGTCTTTTTGAGAGCTTAGGATTTGCTAGTCATAATGATGTGTAGTTAATAATTTTTTGCTTCTCTCATTTTCAGCATGCCTACACTGCAACACTTTAAGACTTTCCTTTTTTTTTCCTTTTAAGTTTAAGGATGGGGAGCTCAAGCTGTGCTGTTGTACACATATAATTAATTGTCTGGTATGTACTTGCAATGTTAAAGCACTGTCTGTCACCTCTTAATCTTGGAACAAGTTTTAATGTAAAGATTCCTGTTGATGCAGCAGTGATTCAATAATATCCTGAATCTTGGAAATGGAGAATTAGGTATATGATTATGATGCACCTTTTAAACTGTTTTCTGTTCATTATCCTGATGACTTGCTAAGCTCTGGTATTGTTTTCTATAGCTTTTCTGGTGTAGACTTAACAGGTGTCTATCGGCTGTTCTGAAATTGATCAGATCCTGATCCTTGTCCACTTCAGTCTCCTCTCATCACTCATTTCTCAAACATGTCACCTTGAATGAGGATTGTTTGTAACAATATTTCTCGTAATTAGACCAGATTTTATTAAGCTTCATGTGCTACATGGTTCTTCAATAAACGCAAGGTCACTGCAGTGTGTGTATCAAAGTACTGATTGATTGACAGGTTTATAGACAAGATTTACATCCCTTTGTAGGGAATACTGAAGGGCACAATCTGTGATGGAAACGTTGGTCTTGTTGTTTCGCTTTAATAGAGATGCTGGGCTTTATGTTTAGCTGTACTCTAACACATAATCACAGAATTACAGAATCACAGAATCACAGAACGGGTCGGTTTGGAAGGGACCACCATCGGTCATCTGGCCCAATATCCCTGCTCAAGCAGGGTCATCCCAGAGCAAATGGCACAGGACTGTGACCAGACAGTGCTGGAATATCTCCAGTGAGGGAGACTCCACACCCTCTCTGGACAATCTGTTCCAGTGCTCAGTCACTGCAAAGGAAAGAAGGTCTTTCCCATGTTCAGGTGCAGCTTTCTGTGCATCAGTTTCTGCCCTTTGCCTCTTGTCCTATTGCTCAGCATCACCAAGCAGAGCCTGGTCCATCCTCTGATACCTCCCTGCAGATACTGAGAGACATTGATGGGATCCCCTCTCAGTTGTCTCTTCTTGATGCTGAAAAGACCCAACTCTCTCAGCTTGTTCTCTATTTTTTGTTCTATATCTAATTTTGTGTCTTGCTTTGGCTAGTTTGTTATCCCACAGCAGAAGCTGCCAATTTTCATTTGCAGTGGAACAAGATATTCATCACTGGATCTCACTAGGTAGAAAATTCAGATCTCTTTTTCCCATGTTTGCCTCTTTCACTTTGTGTTTTTTTTTTTTTTTTTGCAATTGTTGGTGTGTAGGAAGCCCACAATTAGTCACAGTCTCACTTTTTGGTATAAATCTGGAGGAACACAGTACGAACACAGTACGAATAATAATCTGCTTGATTGCAGCCCAGTGTTAGTGTACTAACTAGCTCTGTTGGCTTTGCTTTTGCAACTGTTATGGTTTTCAAGCAATTTGGTGGAAAATATGAAAAGCAAGGAATGGAAATATAATTCAACACTCTGGGAAAAACAAATGTGCTTTTTGTAAAGTAAGTCATTGCTCACAAGTCGCTTAATGGTTTATGCTTTCGTTAAAAGCGTGTTCATAGGAATAATACAGTAGGTTTAGTGTACTTGGTTTAGAAACAGACATTCAAAATTTTTCACTAATCACTCATAGAAATTAAGATCTCATTGGGAAGGCTGTATATTAGTAGACAGATAAAAAAATAGAAGAAAAAATTAGGAATATGTGATTGTTTCTCAAAGAATTTTTTTTTTTTTTTCAAACCAGAAATGCTATGTGGTTATATTTTTTGCCCTGTAAAGAATTGTCTGGATATTTTATGATCAAGTCAACTACAGCCAAAATATAAGAAACACTCACAGTCACAGTCTTTGCTAAAATGGTGCCCAAAACGAGTTCACACTCTCATCACTCCTGTTCCCTGGGGGAATGTGCACCAAGACCCCACAGCAGAGCTATGTCTGTGCTGTATCTCCTGGGCAGGCTAAATCTGGCTCCTCTAAACTGTGCTGGGCTCCAGGGAAGACCCTTTCTAGTCTCCTCCAAAAGGATATTGCAGCATCTGTACAAAACCCACCTTTTGGATTGTCCACACAGCCTACATGTCATCTGCTGCAGATAAGCATTGCCAGTTTTTAATCTTTCCCTGCCATTTGACTATCTGTCTGAGTTGTGCTGCCATTAATTAACTCTGCCACTTTTCACCTCACTGTTGCCATTTGATTAACTTTTCCATTGCTGCCTTTTGGGTTTTGGCCTGTTTTTAATTCATTGCTGCCATTTAATTAAGTTGCTCTGCCATTTAATTTAACTTTTGTCTTTTGATTTAGTCACAGTTGCCAGTGGATTTAACCTTGTCTTACCAGGCAGCCTGATTTCATCTTCCAGCTCCTCCCTTGGTCCTAAACTCTTCCTGCAGCCAGACAGTTCCCTGGTTCCCTCATAAATGTTTCACCACATATTTTATAATTTTTCCTCCCATTTTTTGCTCTTCTTTTCTGGGTAGTATATATTTCTGGAGGCATTAAATTTATCATATTTTTGTTTGTTTATTTTTGACTAAGTTGTATTTAACACATCAGGTAACACATAGATTTGTATTGCGAATGACTCAGTTCTTCATTTCCTTTGAATACTTCTGTGTTGCTGTTGACACATAGTTTTACTCTGATAGTCCTCTGGGTAGGCTGTATTGCATCAAAGAAAAGTAGTCTTCAGAGCCTGAGTTATTTCCCCAAAGCATCATAAATATGTATCTTGTTTGTAAGGAAAGTTAATTATCAGATTTCTAAGATTCTAGGGTATATCTAAAGTACTCAAACTTCCATCAAATATGTCAATTTTTTTTTAATAGAAAAAATTAAAAAAATATTTCTTTATTTTACCCTTGGTAAAAGTGCCCTTTCTTGCTATCTCTGAATCTTTTAAAGCAACAGACTATTTTGCTTTGTTGCCCCATCCTTATACCTCTCTTTATATATATATATATATATATATATATTCTACCTATTTTTGCTTTTTTGCTATAGATCAGGCTGCAAATAACTAAGTCATAAATGTTTCTTTCTTTGCCATTTAGCTGTTAGTGTGAACTACCTTTACAATCTGTCCAGACAAAAAATTAATACATAGACAATGGGAAAGGAGAGAAAATTACTTTTCTGGCTAAGAAAGGAGCTATGTTATGCAATGTATTCTTTGAGAAAAAAACTGTTCATTTCAGAACCTAGTATTATATTTGAGAAATTGGAGGATGTTTGGTGACAATTATGAATGTAAGTTGATTGATTAAATAATTCTGTATTAATCTTCTGTAGTGATTTTTGAAGCTTCTTGGGATTTCAGAGGTGATGGTGAAGAGTGGGAAATATTGAAATGCTGTTAAGATTTAATCTTTGTTATTTATTTGCTAACTTAAACTTGCTTAGTTTACTTCAAGTTTCTATGGTTATCAGTGAGGATTATGGCTAGAATGTCCTTTGAAGTGATAAGTCTAAAAATCCATGTGTTCCAACCCTCCAGAACCCCTTTTCTTCACATTTGTATTTTATTTCCTTATCTCTCCAGAAAAATGTTCATGGATATGAAAATGCCCTCTCCTGCCCATCATTATTCCCAGTGAAGGTGTGTTGGGAGTCCCGTCCATCCCCTACAGGTGTGCTCTTGCTGACACTAGAGAAAGGACCCATGTGGGTGGACATCAGATTCATCTACAATCACAATGGGGTTGATTTTCCTCTTCCACTAGGCTAATTAGGCATTAGACTGCTTGACAGTCCCTGGACAGTTCAAATCAAGCTTTTAATTCTCTTTTCCTTTTTCTGTTCCCAAGTTCTCGCCCTCTAACATACTCTTGCCTTCCGAGATAAACACCTCATTCCTTGTTTATCCTGGTTTTACACTTTTATTCAGTATGTGTGGCATGGCTACCCTGGCAATTACTACCTCAAGTCAGCAGCTCTGTGAAACTGCCACCCCACTTTGCTGGCTCCAATGTTTTGCATTTCTTCAGTTTCTTGTGGTGCTGCCAAGGCTGGCCAGCTGCTCCACTCCTCTTTGCTCTCTCTGATGCTGTATAATTTCTCATGTTATCTTGTCAAGTTATCTTGGCCTTCTGCTCTCATTCCCTAATGCTTTCCCTTTCCCAGATAATATAATTTAATATGAAAAGCACCTGTGTGACCCCTGCTCTCTGACACAGAGCCTGCATGCACCTCCTGTGGTCCTCTCCATGGGCTATAAAGGTGGGAGAAGGAGCCAGGCTCTCCCAACTGTTCATTGCCTGTGGTACTGTGATACCAGTAGGTGTAGTCTGCCATTTGGGGTCAAAATTTTTGGCCCTGCCACAACTTACACATTAGAGATATGGCACTTAAAAGCAGTACCACCATAAGGTTAATAGTCTAACATGTCTGTAACAGTCCCTGTAGAAAAGCCAGCTCATATACCTGATAGCACATGACACCTGGATGGTGATATTTACACTGGTGCCTGAACATGTGCTTGAAACAAGGAGATTTTGCAATGGAACTGGTTAAAAAATAATGAGTTCCCTTTCACCATTCTTCTGGCTAGGATCAGTAATAGTATGAACAGCAGAATCAGAGAAATGATCATCCCCCTGGTACTCAGCACTGATGAAAGAAGAAAGACATTTGGAACATGTCCAGATAAGGGCAACATAGCTGAGGAGCAGTCTGGAGCACAGGTCTGATGAGGAGCAGTTGAAGGAACTGGGTGTGCCTATCCTGGTGAAAAGGAGGCTTAGGGGGAACCTTATTGCCCTCTACAACCAACCGAAAGGTGGGGGTCAGCCTCTTCTTTCAGGTAATAAGTGATAGGAGAGCGGTAATGTACTCAAGTGGTGTCAAAGGCGGTTCAGGTTGGATACTCAGATAAATTTCTTCACTGAAAGAATGGTTAAGCTTTGGAAAAGGCTCCCCAGTGAAGCAGTGGAGTCACCATCCCTGGAATTGTTAAAAAAAAACCCCAAACCAAAAAAACCAGTAGATGTGGCCCTTCATGATATGTTTTAGTGGTCATGGTGTTATCTCATCAAATGGACTGGGTGGTCTTGGAGGTCTTTTCCAAACTTTATGATTCTGTGATCTGCCTGTTCATCTCTCTCCCTCCTCCTGGTCTATTTGAGCTATTTAGTATATTCATTGTAAGGGAGAAGAGCTCTGTTTGGAACAGCTAAGGGTTTTGAACTTAGGTCTTCAGCACCCTGGTAGTGTGTGCTTCTCTGTGATACCAGTTAGTCTGGGATGAGACTTACTTCTCCTTCTCCTCCCATTCCTTTCCAAATGTAAACAAATTTTCTCCAAGCTTTTTGCTTTGTTGTTGTTAAACAGAATTTATATTTCTGCATTTTGCAGCATAAAAGCTGAGAGGTGCTGAGGGCATTCATCACCTTGCAATGTTTAGGACTCAGCCTGGTAGCAGTCTGAATATCTTATCATCTAAAACTCAGCTATGAGGAATAGCAATTTTAATTTAGGAAGAGGGCAAAGTGGCAATCAGATAAGCCACCTAATTCACATTAGTCCTCAGAGCTGTGTTTCCACACTGGAAATTTGTATTGGTTTATGTGCTTTATTTGAAGAATAGTAAGTTAAAACAACAACAAAAAAAATAAATAAAAGGAACATGGTGCCGAACTAAAAACTACTGAATCATTGAAGGAATATGTAAAATAAAACAATACGATGGCCCAATCAAGGCAAAAACTGAAGCAGAATTGTAATATTAATGATCTGTGTGTGTATGATTAAATCATCAGAACTTCATGCTGATATAGGATGTGGGTTTCAGGTGGGATTCATGTTATTAAAGCTGTAAAGTATTGTTTAAATCAATCTTACATGAAAGGTTAAGGAATAAAAGCCTTTATACTCACTAGTGAAGATAACCTGTTTTATAATAAACGTTGTTCCTAGCGCAGGATGTGAGTCATCCATTCTGACTTCAGTCTGACAAAGGGAGATTACTGAGAGCTTTCAAATGAATGTGTTGTATGGAAGTGAACAAGTACAGAGAGCTCAGATGAACTTGTTTAACTAAAATGTCATTATTATTACAATTCAGTATTTAAAAATCAGTTTCCCTACTTTGCTTTTACCCACCTCTATCCACTTTTATTTTACACTTCCTCTTAAGTCTTAATTAGAGAAAGTGATTTTAGAATGGTGCTGACTTTTGACTCAGTCTTGTCTCTTCCAGCAGTAACTCAATATCATTTTCTTTAAAGTCTGAGGTGCTTCTTAAAGTGAATGGAACTCTTTTTGAATTCAGGATATAGCAAATTCTTTATGACACCATTTTAAAAGCAAATGAATCCTGAATGCTGAATCACAATGAGACAGATAATGGCTCCAAAACCGAAGAGTAAAAGTTTTGACCATCTTGTTCTTTGTGGGTTTGGGATCTCTCATTCCTGTTACTATAGTTCTCCATCAATACAAGAGCAGAACTAGAATTCTGACTCTCAAAGCTGGTCTTTTATGTGGCAATTGCCAAGGCTGGTGTGGTTAATGACAAGGATTCTTACCTGCTGCTTTGATGAGGAAAGCAGGAACAAGTGTTTTAGATGTTGCTGATAGAGTCAAACAATGTGTTTTTCTATTGAAATATGTTTGTCTTGAGGGAGGACTTTTGCTGCTTACTCTGTTTACAAACAACTTTCACACCCGTAATCAGTTCAGTGAGTCAATATGCTAGAAACAGTAATAGGTTTGACCCTCAGAGAGATCAATCCTCTATCCTGAGATCCCTGTGAAATGCTCTCAATTGGTGCAACCATGGCCTGGAAACAACCCCTGTTTTAGCTACAAATCATAGCGAGTCTCTACACAAAGCACCTGTGAAGCTGGTTTCCAGCTGAAGTAAACAGACCACTGACCCCTTCCTGCTTCTGCCTTATAAGCATAAGACATTTCTCTTTAAAGTACTAATGGGTCTTTGCTTGCACATTCTTTCAATAATCTATAAAAGGCAAGTTTGGGAAAGGGGAACCATCTTGTTTACCTTCATAGTGTAATTTCCATGTATATAATAGAAAACTGCCATTCCCCAAACAAACCCTCACTTTTATATACATTTACAGATTGAGTGACTGCTCGACAATTTGCCTTTACATTTTGAAAAATAAAATATTGAGCATAGTATCTGTCATCATGCCGATAACAAACCCTATTAGTAATAAATCAAGTACCAGTACGAAATAATATGGTCAGTATAATATAATATTATTATATGATATAATAATCATTCCATCACCCTGCATAAGATCAAAATGCAGCTAACAAAGCTTTGAGAGGCTCAAGAAATATTTTAATGCTGATTTTTTATCCATTTACCAACACCAAAAGTTTAATGACAAATTCTGTTTTTATGAGCTTTCTGAAAAATAGAAAAGTCTAGGCATATATGAGAAGAACATACATGCTTCCTAGAAACACAATTATAGACATGTGAAAATAATACCTGTGAGGCAACTTGTAACCTCCATGGTGATGAAATTTTAGTCCTTCTGGGACACTTAATTACTCTTACTGTGTTTGAGGAGTTTTGACCTGGGCAACACTACTGTTTTGGGTAACAAAAGATATCTACAAAGTTGTCTGGCTTTGGATAGACATTTCAGCACAAGTTAAGATGACACTTCGGAGACCATATTATCTATTTCTTTTCCTTTTGTGATTTACACAGATATGGCTTAGAAGTGGGAGGAGCAGGTGCATAGCAAAAATAAACCTGGGAATTTTTGCACACTTTGAACTTTTGTAATGTGGCTCTTGGGCAGACAGTAAGGGACAAAATCAGATATTCTCAGTTAGCATGTTAAGTCAGAGCTTTGTAATGTTGTATTAGCAAGCTGAATTCATTCCTGTCTTTACAGAACTGAAAAATCAGTTTCATATTTTTTTCTTTACTTCAATTTAGTAGAATTCCTGGGGTTCACAAAGGTTCATAAATTGCGTATTCTTTCTGAATTAACTCAGTTACTTACCTGTGCTCTGCAACTTTCAAGAGTGAGCCATGATATTCAATTCAGTCTAATCAATGCAGTGTCTGTAGGAGATGGGCAAATTACCTTTGTACAATTCAAAAGACCTTAAAAATAAACTGTAAAAATGTTGTGGATTTAAGTGATTTCATTTTTTCAGTTCATGCATATGGGAAAAATCCAACTGTATTATGATTATTTTGCAAAATTATATTTAGATCTTGTTTGTGTTCTGATGTCTGTGTAATCAGATCATAATCAAATAATTGAATTTGAACATATTTCTTATCTCAGCTCCCAGTGAACACTACCTCTGGGGCAGAAAGTGAGCTATAAATTCTATCATGTTGGTGAGAGGAGGTTCACTCTTGAGATAACAGAAGTCCTGTGTGACCACTCAGAGCACATGAGGGCAAAGCTGGGAATTACAGTAAAGCACTGAAGGATTTGGTATTGAAAATATTGCTGCTTGTGCTCTATCCTTTGGCAAAGGGAAGGGAATTATATCAAAAGTACTCACTGATGTAGAAGCCTCAGTGTTCCATATAGGGTGTTACAGTTACACAGGAGCTTAAATTGCAGAAAATTTTAGTGGAGACTGAAATCAAGAGGTGTTACTGTATCCCTGAGTGGACTTAAATGTGCTGTGTGTAGCAGTACTTTGTGATTTCTTCAGCACCACCTGCACCCAGAGCATTTTCAGGAGCTAATCAGAGGAAAAGGGTAAGGGTTCCTAAGATTCCTTGTGTAACAATTTTGAAGGTATTAATGAGACTATCCTGTATTATTTTGGCATGTAAATGTTAAAGCTATTGTAATTACACCTATAGTAACTTGTATATTCAGTAGAGTGTTAAGATTTTACTTAGATCACAAACTAATTCTCAGCTGCTCTTTGACAATCACAGGATTTTGAGGCTAACAGGTGACAGAAAGCAAACCTTTTGGTTTGTACTATATAAACATTTTCTGAAGGCCATTGATAGGACGAGTGCTGTGCAGAGTAGTGTAAACGTAGGTAGAAACTCAGGTGCCTGGGGAATATTGACCTATTGACTTTGCTTTGGACTTAGATGAGAGGTGAGTGAGGACTTGAGAATGAATCATAGAATGGCCCTGGTTGGAAGGGACCTTCAAGATCATCCAGTTCCAACCCCTCTGCCATGGGCCAGGTTTCTCAGCACCCCATCCAATTTGGCCTTGAACACTTCCAGGGATAGGACATCCACAGCTTGTTGAGGCAACCTGTTCCAGCGCCTCACCACCCTCCCAGGAAGAATTTCTACATAGTATCCAACCTGAAACAACCTTCTTTTAGCTTGAAGCCATTTCCCCCTTGTCCTGTTGTTACAATCTGCATAAATGTTGCAGAAAGTACTTTAGATTCAAATATTCCGTTGAAGAAAATTAAGACTCACACAAGTTATCTGTTGATACCAAAACCTGATTTTTATTGATTGCTAAGAGATTGAAAGAGAAGAAACAAGAAAAAGTTGGAAAAAGCTAAGATTTCTTCTAGAAGCAGAAAAAAAATTACCACCAAAAAACTACCTTTTGCCAAGCTGGTGTGTGTGGCGGGGAGAGAAGTGGTTTCTGCCTTTTTTTTCTCTGTCTCAGCCACTTTTTCGATGCTATCTCTTCTACCAGCTGGGGGTCTTAACTTAACGGTTCAAAAGCAAGAAGTTTTGCTTGGAGCTGGCCCTCATTGGCTCTGCTCTATGGGATGGAGGGAAACTTCCAGAGGCTTCCAACAGAAGCC
>VWZF01003785.1:35234-134509 GCA_013396755.1 Sclerurus mexicanus
AAAAAAAAAAAAAAAAACAAAAACAAAAAACTAATCAGAGAAAGCCATGACAGGTCTTTATCCATCACTTTATGTTAACTAGCAGTATAATGAGCGATATTGTAAACTAATAAAATTCGAAGTTTTCAGCTGGGAGTGATTTTGTTCTTATCTAATTTGTCATCATTGCTCAGCTACTATTAAAGTTTTAGTTGTTCCAGAATAGACAAAAAGTGAAAAAAAAATTTTTTTTCATTTGTTGAAATATAAATTGCAATACTACCAATCACAGCACAAGGGTCTTTCATTAGATATTAATTTAGTGCAAGAAAAAAATTAATTTGGGGCACACTGTACACATGAACACTCAGGGCATTCTGGGTGTAGTTTTCATTTATGAACAGTCCTTAACTACCAGAGTGTTTGCTGAATCACAAACACTATTTTCTGTCTTGCATCTCAGTATCTTTATTGTTTGAAAGAACAGGATTCATAATGGTTTTCACCACTTATAAACTTATGTACTTTTCCATTATACCATGCAACAAATTTTTATTCAAGTAAATTAAATATGCACTAGATTTTTGAAGGGGGTGTAGGGACAAAGAATTGTGGTAAATATAATTCATGACTTTTTGCAACCAAAAAATTATATTATTTTCTTAGCTAAAAATATTTATGTGTAGGAAAGTTTTTCTTGCTGTGGATTCAATTCTTCTGTAAAGCACATTTAAAAAATAAAATTCATATGAGTATTTGACTTTAAAATTACCTGTGCAAAGACAATATGGTCCTGAAAAGAATTATAAAATCATTTTTGCAATTACCAAAATAGCCAACCTTAACATCTAAGATGCCTGAAAAACAAAAATGATGCTTGATTAAGCATATATTGAAGTTTTGTTTGAGAAATGTCTCATAAAAAATTTTAATTCCCTGATTTTTAGTTTCCCTTTGATTCAAAGAAACCTCAAAACAAAACAAAACACAACAATCCAAAAAACTTTTAAACAAATTTAAGTCCTTACTAGGGTCCTTGCAATCACTGAAAAAAACAACTGTTATCTGCTTGTGGGCATGAAATACTACTTTGGAATCTAACATATTCACAATTGAAAAGATGTATGGCATTATTCAGTATCATCCTTGACCTTATCTGTCTTCTTGTTTAAAATGCTATGAGGGAAAAAGAAGGGACAAAACATTATCTAACTTCTGTGATCTGTGATAAGTGAGAGACGTGGATGGGTAAATATCAGAGAAGATAAAAAAAGGTCTTAATTAAAGACAGTTATGAAAATGTGATCAGAAAGATAATGGTTTCCTCCATACAACCTCAGAAAGAACATACTTGTGGCCCCAGGAGAAATGCCATGTAGTCAGCAATGGGATACAGAAACTGTGTTCATTGAGGGCTTGTCTTGTCCTGCTCTTTGTCTTCCATAAAGTCTTGTGAAGTCTGTTTCTTTTCTACACTGCTGCCTGGCATTCAGAGGGATGATGCAGAGGGTGAAGCTCATGCTGGGCTGATGTTTCATGGGGCACAACTTTGACTTCCAAGAACATCTTTAAAAGAACTGTAGTAACACTCGTGGCCACACAAGTTTCAGCCTGCAGTATTTGCTCTGTTTCAATATCTTTCCTTAACATATTAAGCTTGTTCTAGTTTTTTGCCACATGTTAAAAAAAAAGAACAGTAAATCCTCTCTCATATCATACTGTGAAGACATTATGGTTAATAGGAACTTCTCCTTTCTCAAAAATTTTTACCTTTTAGAATTTATGTGCTTTGTTTCTTTTCAGCTTGTGTTTTCTTCATTACTCATTATCCACATTTTATTCTCATCAATTTGTCAGATTTTTATGTTCTGTTTAATATCATGTTTTGTTTTCTATACACTTAATTTCATTTTTTGTATACACGTCTCTTTATCCACTTAATGACTATTAATTTTTGTATAGCTTCTGTGTTTTTGCAAGGATTATTCACTCCAAGAAGATGTTTTTCTGTAAGTATTATGTCTTTGGTTGCCCTTGTTGCCATTGTCAGGAGAGCTAAGAAAACTGGTCAGAAGGCAGAGATTAACATCCTTGAGTTAGAGCCTGTTAGACCCTTTGCATCCTGTATTTTTCTTTTGGGCCTGTCACAACTGCATTGCAACATTTGTGCTTTTGCCTACAAAGTTTTTCTATTTCCCATTCTTCCTAATCATAGAATGATTTAGGTTAGAAAATACCTCTAAGATTAAGTGTAAGCATTAACCCAGCACAGCCATATTCTCTGCTAAACCATGTCCCTAAGTGCCACATCCACATATTTTATAACAATTCCAGAGATGGTGATTCTACCACTTCCCCAGGAAGACTGTTTCAAAGACTGACCACCCTTTCAGTAAAGACTTTTTTTCCCTAACATCTAATCTAAACCTAAAATTTATATGATAGTTGATGTTAAATGTTGAATGAGTTTCATATCTCTTTCCTGTCCAGAAAGACAAAGATGCAAGGTGAAAAAGCCATCCTGAAAACATTATTATACATAAAAATAAAAATTGTTCTGTGTGACAGAGAGGCTGATGCCAAGATTTTTCCTGGGTATAACTCACTGCATGGTTATTGTCCATGGCAAATTCATAAGTACATATTTAAAGCCATTTCTGCATAGCACTTAGCTGAATTATCCTTTTAAGAATGGAGTCAAATTCCATTGTCATCATGGAAATTCTGCACAAGACTGTCAAACTCTATCTAATTATTTAGAGATTCTGTGTGCTATAGGGAGATTGTGGGAGTTAGCCTTGCAAGAACAGCCTTTGAGGATATCCGGTGCTCAATACACCGTAGAGGGGGAAAAGAGAATATTCTGTTATCATTGTTGTAGCCTTTTCTTATTACTGCTGAGCTCTTGCCTTCCGCAATAGCTTGCGGTGATCAGTTATGCAGGTCGTTGTGCTTCTGGGAAAAGTATTCACTGTGACAGATTTTCTGAACTTTAATTCAAGATAGTTCTCTTTTTTCTTAATTGTGGAAAAAACCAAACCAAACCAAACCAAAAACAACCAACCAACCGAAACCCAAAAAAAAAAATCAACAAAAAAACTCCCCAAAAACCCCCAAACAAAAAAAATAACTACAAAACCAAACAAAAACCCCAAACAAAACCACAAACAAAAACAACCCAAAGGTTTTTATCTACCTATCTACCAGTTTTTTTACTCCAGAAGGTTCTTCTACTCCACTGTTGTACTTCAGTTTAAACACTAAACACTTCACTGGGTTTCAATTTA
Source organism: Sclerurus mexicanus (assembly GCA_013396755.1). Lineage (NCBI taxonomy): Eukaryota > Metazoa > Chordata > Aves > Passeriformes > Furnariidae > Sclerurus > Sclerurus mexicanus. The sequence goes on from VWZF01003785.1 coordinate 38,501, forward strand.
TATTCATTATTACTGACTGTAACTGCTATATTCTGTTGGGTTTTCTCTCTCACCTAATCACAGCAAGCTATGTAGCATCAGTTCTTAGACAATGAAATTGAATTATTCTTCCAACCTATGACTTTTGGCTCCTAACCAGATGTCATGTTGATGTATAAAGTTTATTCATACAGAGAGGCTCTTTCAAGCTATTTCTAAATGCACTCATATGTATTACAGTTTCAGATTGACTGTGTGATGTTGCATTTATAATTTATGCCAGATGCTCATAATCACTTTTGACTCTAGTTTAAGAAAGTTCCTAAATAGCTTTTGACTTATGTTTTTAATTAATATTTTTATTTTATCTTGTATATCAATCTTCTCTGGTGTTTACTTAGTTAAAGCAGTCTTAAGAAGTATTGATATAAAGTCAGGCCATCTTAAAGACAATTAATACAACAAAAACATTATTAATTCATATTGTAGTCTCAGGAGCCTATTTTTTCTGATTTCATAATTTTCTGTTTTGATCAGTTCTTTTGAGTATAAAGTATTCTTGATTTACAGGAACATTGTAGAAAATAACAGTGTTTGATGACCTATTTAACTTTCTCAGTATTCCCAAATCCTAAAAGAATGATGTTATGCATGGTTGGGATAAACTCAGTATTCAGAAGAGGTTTCTTACACCAAACTTGAATGCAAAACACAGAGATTCCTTTAATGTATTCTAATGCGTTTTTATTTTTCAAATCAGAGTTGCTGATTTAAAAATATGTCAACTGCCAATGTATGTGTACCTTTCTGCATATCTAGGTTATAAAAACATCCTTGTTCCAAATACTTTAACCGACAAAATCTTTACAGCAAAGAAATTCAGTTCCATAGAGATTAAGATAAATTATACAGATAAGATTAAAATGAATTATGCGGTCTTCTGTTAGCTATGCACCAATTGATAACCAGTGATTTATTTTAATTAATTAATAACCAGTTCTGAAATTTACCCCCTCTCTGGTGGATATGAGCAGTGAAAATTTAAGCTGAAAAAACCCTACGTTTATTTACAACACTTGAGCATCCAGCCCTCCTTTTGGTCCAATAACTGGACATGCACCCTGCTATGCATATTTTATTTAAATCTTTCCTCACCATAACAACTCATTGCCTGCTATTCCCTCTTCTCATTGTTAGACTGTGGATCTGAGGCAAGAGCAGACATCAGCTAAAAGGAGAGGTCTCACCCACTGCCCTCAGTTCCTCAGTGCTGCTTCCCAGTCCCTATGCTGGCCTTTTCATGGCCACTCACTTTGGTTGTTTGGCTGGTGGGTTGGTTGTTTCTGAGGGAAAGTTTTCATTTTTCTTCATCCTAGCTCAGTTCATTGTATGGCTGCACAAAAGCTGCTGCTGCCATAAAGGAAGGCAAAGAATCAGGAAGGACAGTCAAGTCTCTCCATGGGATGTGCATGATCTGATGGTGGTGATGCACCCTGAGTACATTGAAATGAGGGGATAACTATGAGTCCTGTGAACAAGAGCAGTGAGATTGGTCAGGTTCCTGGTGTTTATTTTCTTGCTGTTTTCATTAAAAAAAAACAAAACTGAATAAATCAAAAAAATATATCTGTAAGGTTTTAGTATCCAAAGTTAGCTTGAAGATTACTCTAACTGTTCAGAGTAGGTAGGTATTTTTGGGTTTTGTTTTTGTTGTTTGGTTTTGGGTGGTTTTTTGTTTGTTTTTGGGTTTTGCTTGTTCTTTTTTGTAGCTTCAAAGACTTCAACTCTCAGTTTAGTGTGCAATGAAGATACTGTCTTTCATCAGTACATCAAAAATAGTTTTAAGCTCCCATCTTTTATCCTTTCTGTGATGATCCTAAAAAAAAAAGAAAATAAAGAAAGGAAATAGCCATTAATACATGAAGGTCTCTGTTATCAAAGCATATCTTTCTAGATAGTATACAAATAAGGAAGAAGAAAATGAGATCCTTTTCCCATTTGGCCTTGAAAACTATCCTTCCTGCAAGAGTCATCAGTAGGTGAAAAAACATATACAGATGGGAGATAAATAGAAGTGACTATTTTTTACATGTAATAAAATATTCTTGCTTTCCATCTCTCTTGTGGTGAGAGACTACAGAGTGAAAATCTGCAGTTAGACAACGACTCATAGAATCCTAGGATCCCCTCCTGGGGAGGAAGGGACCTTAAAGATCATCTCATTCCAACTCCCCTGACATGAACAGGGACACCTTCCACTAGACCAGGTTGCTCAAAGCCCCATCCAACCTGGCCTTGAACACTCAGGGATGGAGCACTGGCAAACTGTCTGAGCAATCTGTTCCAGTGCCTCACCACCCTCACAGTAAAGAATTTCTTTGGTACATCTAACCTAGATTTCCCCTCCTTCAGTTTGAAGCCATTACTCCTTTTTATGTCACTACAGTTCCTGATTGAGAGCCCCACTCTGGTTTCCCTGTAAGCCTCTTCAGATACTGGAAGGTTGCTCTGAGGTTGCACACAACCTTCTCTTCTCTGTTTAAACAGCCCCAACTCTCCCAGCCTGTCTTCATAGGGGGAGTGCTCTAGTCCTCTTATCTACTTTGTGGCCTCCTCTGGACTTGCTCCAACAGTTCCATGTCCTTCTTATGCTGGGGAGCCCAAAGCCAGAGGCAGCACAGAAGGTGGGATCTCATGAGAGTGGAGTAGAGGGGCAGAATCCCCTCTCTCACCTGCTGCCCACACTGCTTTGGCTACAGCCCAGGCCGTGGGTGCATTCTGGGCTGTGAAAGCACATGGATGGATCATTTTAAGTTTTTTGTCAACCACCAGCCCCAAATCCTTCTCTTCAGTTCTACTTTCAATTCCTACTCCGCCCCGCCTGCAGGTGTGTCTGGCATTGCCCTGACCCAGGGGTAGGACCTTGTGCTTTGCTTTATTGAACTTCTTGGGGTTTCTACCAGCCCACCTGTCCAGCCTGTCAAGGCCCCTAACAACCTCTGTCATTGGATTGCAGTGCAGCTTTTAGTGAAGGAAAACACACAAGTACAACCACCCCACTGAGAGGTGTTAGTTTTGAATTGTTAAGGGTTATTTTATACAAATGTTCTTGCCAGATTTCTGACAGTTCTGGTCATTCTGACCACACTGTAACTGTCTTTCTGAGTAGTATCCTTCAGCAAACCCTCTCCATCAATTCTTATTTTTTTATGGAAACCATGAAGGAAAACCAAGGGAGATGGAGGGGTAAATGAACACAGTTGCTGGATGGTCCCTGAGAAACTCCTCAAGGGCTCCTAATTTAGGGTGCAACACGTCCCCAGCTAACTTAAAGGTCTTCTCCTTTCCTGAGAGCCAGGTGATGCAATGGTCCTATGGGTGAAAGCATTTCCCTCCTCGTCAAAGGTGCTGACAAAGTCACAGCATGCAGCTGGAGGTGCTGCTGAAGGGGGCTGTGTGTGGGGTAGAGGAATGGTCTGAGGCCATAGGGAGGTCAGCACTGAGGTAGTGCAGTGGTAAGGCTAGGGCCATGATCGGAGGATGACATGGTTAGCATAACTCTGTTGGGATTATGCCCCCAGAACTAGCCCCCTCTCTGCCAAGCTCCAGAGCCAGTTCTTGCCCCCTTTTTGCAGATAAACATACCTTTAAGGATTGGGCTGTGCTCCTGCAACCAGGGCAGCCCAAAGATGAGGAAGAGGTGGGAAGAAGGAGGGTTGCAAAGGAGGATCAAAGAAGAGGATGGTTACAGGCTGGTGAGAGCCTTCTGGCGCATCCATGGAGTTGGCAGTCTTTAACGCTATGCATTTTCAACTACTCAACAACTAGTTTGGTTTTTAACGAAAAAGAATTCTTACACTATTTAATTTAAAACCCTAAGAGAACTGGGTTGTCTGCCTCTGCAAAAGTGTGTCTTTATACATCACTCAGACTTTCTGAAAAACAGATGACTCTCTATATTAGTGAGTCACAACAGGGATGGTCTCAGAATAAACATCTATAATTTCAGGACTGATTTTCAGATTCAGTCAGCCAGATCCAAGTGGCTCTAGATAAATCACCTACTAACCATTTGGCTTCTAAATCATGAGACAAAATCATGAATAACAGATGTTCCATGATAGGGAGTGACTAAGAGCTAAGTACTTCTATGAGCTCTGAATATTTTAGACCATGACAGCATCCTCAGTAGCTGGGCATAATGATAACTACCCTTCTTCCTCCTGGTTTCAAATATTTTGCTGGAGATGAGTGTGTAGTTTGTTATTGCTACTGAGGCCCTTGCTTTAAATTTTTTAACATCTCCCTGTAATTTTGTTAGAGACTCTATTTCTTCCCCCCACCTTCCCCTTCTTCAAGAAGTCTGCTTAGGAAATATAAAGAACCCTTCAGCATTTTTATTTAGTTCTGCTTTGAAATAAAAGCACTGTAGATCACCTAGGAAATGCTTGCCATTGAAAAACGTTTCCCAGCAGATAGCATTCACCCTTTGACAATCACTTCTCTCCACTGTTGTGATGCACACAAACTTTGCTTTGCTTCACAAACAAAGCATTTATTTTAGAAACGAAAACAAAATTGCACTTGCCGACATTATTTTGCTTGGGTTTATAGAAGGCTGTCAGAAGGCTGAAATCATAATCTATAATCATGTGTCGATGTTTGCACAGCTCTATTCATGAGATCATACAATCTGGATAGAGATAATCTACTTAGAGGTGTGAAAGGCAGTGTCCTACTGAGCACTGGTTAAACTGTGGTATCTAGATGATAACAGTGGGTCAAACCTCCACTGTCAAGACTTGGTGTAGGCATATTGACTTTGAATAAATATTTGTACCACATAGATTTTACTCTGTATTTTCCTCATCTCAATGTTTATAAATTTCAAGGCTTGTTATGTTAATTCTAGCCCTACTTAGATTAGATCAAGAACTATCTTATAAAGTAGTTTTTTAACCATGATAGTGATAGCACCTTCCACTGACTAGAACTTAAGGATTGCTATCTCTTTTATGTAGAAAATGTCCTATGGGTACCTAGTTCAGCTCTTACACTGTGAGTAGGGTGGAATTCTGGCACCTGGTGTTGAGAAGAATGGGAGAGCTGCACCTTCGTCACTGGAGATTGGTCTTCCATAGCAAAAAAAACTATAGACCCTCCTGCTGCACTCATAAGTATTGGAGCAAAATTAAAAGTCAGGCAAGATATGCAGCATGTAGGGTGTGAAAACTGAAGTGTTAGACTAGTTATGCATTATGTGGGAAGTTCTTGATTTCATACTTAATACTTTAGGTATTATGCGTACTTTACCTTCATATGCATAAGAAATGTGAAAAGTACACAGCAAGTATACCTTTTCTGTTAATTTCAGTTTTATAAGAAAACAGGATTTATTGAATATTTATTTGATAGGAACTCCTGTTTAATAGTAAAAGAAAGCAATGGACTCCCTAGTGGCAAAACAATTTGAAGTAAAAAACAACAAAAAATTGAAATTCTAAAAAGTTGAACAATCTAAATCTTAGTGTAATTTCATTTAGCACAAAGCAGCAAAATATGTGTTGTAGTGTGCAAATCTTGTAAAGACATATACAGTCCATTTAAATATGGGTGTGCAATAATACAATATGAAAGTTTGTGTAAAGCCTATTTATACACAAAGGGTCCACTGGAGCTTCATAATTTTAATGCATCTGCTAAATAGTCACTTAATGCAATTAAATTGCTCTACTTGATAGACCAGGCAGCAAAATTTTAATGGGCATTTGCCTTCTACATTTTCCACTGGAGATGGAGCTTTTTAATAGGAAACACTGTGGGCTGAAAATCCAGAGGGGAGCAATGTACCGTAAAACTGGAAAGTAGTTTGTCTTGCATCATTTAGTTTCCTGCAAATACTGCTTCATAAGTATACAGAAACTGTCCCCCCCAAAAAACAAACAAACAAACAAAACAAAACAAACAAACAAACAAAAACCAGAAAGAGGACTCTTAAAATATAATGGGTTAATAACAGGTTTTAAAAAAGCTGCAGACCATTTTTAAAAATTCACCTTTCAACCATGTCCTAAAGAATATTTCCTAACAGAGAAAATGGCTGCAAGATTGAGGTAGCTGGAGTCATGCCCAATAAGCATATGCTGATTAGCATATGTTTAATAATATGCTAATTAACATATGCTCCATTCTAAAAAAGTCCCTCAGACAAGTTATAGCAATGCTGATATTTTTTTTTCACTGTGACAAAAACATGGGTACACTGCTTCTGGAGTTTAAAATTCATCGGTAAATACAAAATAAGAATTAATACCAACTTCTGTTTTATAAAATGGAGATTATAAACACCCACAGGAATTCTTCTTGCTTCCATTCATTTGAAATTACTGTACCTCATCATATTTTTTCTCATAAATGCCACTTAAAGTGATGCATTGTTGCCTTCATCTATGAGAGAGAACAATACATTTTAATTCGTATTTATATAGTTTAGCTTGAAATTTTGTCTTTATATAGTAGGCAGTGTCGTGGTGATGTTTTGCTATTCAGAATTCAGGGCTATAAAAAATACAATTTTGGCCACAATAACGTGACTGGTAATGCAAGATTTGTGGTTCTAACAGGTATTATTTTCTCTCTGTTTGTCACTTTCACCAATCTCATCATAAGAAGGCCATGTTGATTTCTATGTTTTAATGAATTGCAATGCCATTTTTCCTCACGTAATTCATCTCCAGGTGCAGATGCAGACATTAACTAGATGTAAGGCTCATCTAACTTTCACTGTATTGTCAAATCCTCTTGTTGGTGGAGAAGAGTAGTACCTTCATCCCACTTTATCCTTCAGGAGATTGATATTTCTCGTGTTCCATCTGATGACAATAAAAAACCCATGAGAGGCAGAACCAACTCATATTTCTGTAGGCAAAGACTTTTGAAAGAAATCAATCCCTGTCTTTTTCTGGGAACAGGTGTCTTTTGTCCCTAGGTATTGGGATTATGCCATGTGGTTATGAAGAGGTGCATTAAAACTAGACAGCAGTAAGTGTTGGCTGGCCCCAGACTTCAAAATATCAGTAGAAACAGCACGTGTTTGGTTGGCATCCTTGATCTTTTGGGATTTCTGAGATGTGCTTAGGCACATCTTTCTTTTCTTCACATCTCCTTTGTCCAAGGGCATCAAGTGTGCCTCCTTCCCTGAAAGGCATCCAGCAATATTTTTTCTTGGTGACAGAACCAAAACTTCTACAAAGGCCTAGCCAGGTCCTAACCTAGATCTAATGAAGCATGTATAAAGAAAGACGTAAATGACATTTTTAAGGTAACTTATGTATAAATTTAGGAAAACAGATTGCCTTTGTAGGGATACAACTCTTTTCATAGCTCAAGGCTCATACGGCTTCATTTTAAAATGGTGGTGGTAATGCTTTACGTACTTCTTCTTTTTTTTTTTTTTTTTAAATACATTTTTAAAATCAGTCCTGGGTAAACTTTGAGCAAAAACTCTCAAAAAACTTTTCCTCAAATTTTTGAGTTCAAAGAAAGCAAAGCTAAATAGTCATCACGCTTGTGACAGGTCATTAACCTATTCCTGAACTCATTTTCTTTTTGATATTTTCCTAATATTTGTGGGTATAAAAAGAGTTTTTGTTCATTTCAAAAACCCTTTTGAAACTACCTAACACTGTTTTACATTAAAGTTAATGAACGATCCATATTGCTCGCAGTGAGCAACCAGGCAGCACTCAGAGAACATCCACCATTATAAGAAGTGCCTGTGTAGATATTCACTGTGAAGTGCAATTGTTTCACATTAAAAAAAAAAAAAAAAAAAAAAGTTTGTTTGGTTTTGGTTGGAGTTTTTTGTTTGGCTTGTTTTTAACTAGGCAGTTTTCACAAAGTATTTCTACAACAAACAAGTCTTTATACATTCATTCATTCATTTTTATGGTCATTATTATTTGTCTTGTACTATCAGCAGCCTTTTGAAAAGCTAGACATATTTACTCATACTTTCTGGTTTTCAGCTCTGTTATTCTCTTGCAAGGTTCTTGTTTCCTTTCAATTCACACAAAAATTTTCATAGAACTTTGGAAAACTTCATATCAATCATTTCACCATAACCACCCCTGTAGTATGGCTGAAGGATTGGGGTGGCTAAAGGACTTGAATTCAGATGTACATCTATTGGAGCCATTGGAGGAACAATTCCATATATCAATTTCTTCACAGACATACAGAAAGTTCTGAATTTCCACCAGTTTTCTACTTTTCCTACTGACTAGAAAATCTCTTAGATTATCTGGGTTCAGATTGTAAATTAAGGAGTGGTAGAAGAAACCCCTAAAATTTGAAAGGAAGCAATAAGGGGACATTTTTTCCAAAGCTTGCTTCAGGCAGTGGTCTTACACTGATGGTTTGAAGAGTTGATGTGCTTTAGAAAAATTTTCAAAAGTTTTGTGGGCAGATTCAAGAAAGATAAATGGAACAGTTTCTTCTAATGAATTTACATAGAGATCTGTTTCAGGCAGAACATGCAGATGATGACAGGGAAAGAGGAACAAGTCTGGACCACAATGTTTTCACCTCATTGGAAGGTTATCCAACTGTGGAGAGGTCAGACCAGCAAGGATAAGGAGAGAAAATACTCAATGTTATTGAAGAACTATGTTTTGTCCATCCCAAAGCAGAGTGAGTCAGTAGCTGCACTTGGCCTACTTTGTTTGGGATTTCCAAAGATCTTATCTGTGTTATTCTGTCAGGCAGACTTTGTTGGCAAAAGTGATAAAGGAAAGATGCCGTCCCAGAAGGTAGGAAAGCATGTACACATTTGAATGGGTTTGCTCTGTTTCTCTGGAACAGTGATATAATTTGATAGTCAATTAGTGATCTTTGTCATGGAATGTGAGTCCCTTCCCAGGGATAAATTGCTGTCCATTGCCATAGCTGAATTCGGCTGGGTACTTGAAAACAGTTAAAAGGTACCAAGACATGAATGATGTCTTTCTCATAGCCATGAGGAGTGGAACATTCATGACATTGCTGAGAGTTCACAAAACTTGTAATCTTTTATGTCTCATGTTGAAATAGTTGATTTGGGGAGTCTGGAGACCAGCATGTGTCTGCTACCTCAAAACCCACAAAGCTACAGGGTCCTGCTCTTGTGACCTCCCAATAGCTTTGCCCTTTCTGGAGAGCTATCCCTTCATTAACATTTTCATCTAGCAAACACATAAGAGAGCCATTTAATAGCATAATACTCTTACTATTCAAATGTGGCACTGCTGCCTCTTGATGCAGAGTCAGGAGTGAAAAGAGTAACTGTGGAAGAAGTGTGTTTAGGAACATGATTTTCTAAGTTTGGGAAATAGCTCAGTATGTGTCATTGCTTGCTGTCTGCCCTTAAATGGCCAATCCTTTTCCATTCCTCCAATTAGGAAACAAGCAATTCTTGCAAAGGGAGGTGTCATAGTTTGGACAAGTATTTGAAGCGCTGTACAGAACCGTAGATGAGGAGGAAAAGAGCATCTTGTGGACTTGGCATGAAAGAAACTTGCAAGCTTCAGGCTATCCAGCTGCCCAAGTAAGTATAAAAGAGAGTTGGATCATTTAGGATGAGTGTCTACCATTCTAAGTATGGCAGTATGGGACATAAAGGGGAAATTATTTAACTGGCCTTGGGGTGTTTTTTTGCTACTGAAAGGCAGCTGGCTGATTTGGGGAACCATCTAACTGTCTTTTGGCTGACTAATTCAGGAGAGATGAATTTGGACTCAAACCACTGAAAGATGTTCTTTCATATTGATTGCCTGGATGTAACCTCATAGCTAAATAGCCATCTCTGATCATCTTTTTGATCTGGAAGTATTTTTTTTAATTTTTTTTCTTAATAAAATATTTAGAGACTTGAATAACTTAATTGAAAAGGCAATGAAAACCAGAATGGAAATATTTGGATTTCGGCTTTTAGGAATGTGTTTCCCCACAGACCAACAGCAATATTTAAGGAAGATAAGGTTAATTATCATGAACAATATTATTAATTTTTCACCTCTGCAGAGATAAACTATGTGAAAACACCCCGAGTGGCAACATTTCACAGAGGTGAATGTTTGCATTCCAATACACAAATCATGTGAGAACCACAGATTCACCTGTAAATATGAAAGACAATAGGATTTTTCATTTTGTAAGTATATTGGTTGAGGCACAGAGACCTTGGCTGGGGTGTCCACAATCATAAGTAACTTGGGATTGATGTAAAACTTGTTGATTTGCTTCAGGGAGGAAAGGGACATCTGGGAACTGTTCATAGCCTGCAGATTCCCAAGTGTGCTCCACTAACCCTGGGAGAACTGCCAACCAGGTATGCAGTTGTTTTTTTCCCATTCTTCCATTCCCCTGCTTTCCACAGGAAAGGACAGAAATTACTTGGATGAGCAGGAGAGCAGAACCACTGACACAGTAAGGGACACATCTCATCTTTGTGCATATGTCTCCTCTCATTTTTCCTCTGCACATAAACCCACTTGTTTAGTGTCCTATGTTGCCAGTTTATCTGAAGTGAAATGGATTTGACTTAGTGCTTCCCTTCCCTGAATTATCTCCTCAGTGATACATTTACCATATATGCTTTATGTGATTGTACAATTAAGGTCTCAGGATCTAAAACTGAAATACAAAAATATCAGCTTTTGGACTTCTCAAAAAAGTGTGCTGTGCAGATACACACTGCAAACTGACCCCTTTCATGTCAGCTCTCCACAAAGTAAAAAGGTGATTCTGGAAATTTAAAGTGGGACCACTGTTCTGCTAAATTTTGGCTTCAGGTGCTAACAACAGGCTGTTGAAGCACAGTTCTGTTCTTGTTTTTCTGCAGTTTTGGTTAATATGAAGAAAACACAGCACAATAGACAACATACATCAGTACACTGTGAAAGAGTGTAATCGAAGCAGCTTATTAACTTCACAGAAAAAGGCAGTTTACTATAGGTTTTAGGTGTCTCCATTTAGCTTTGGTTCTGCATTGTGCACTTCAATAACTTGGAACATTTTTATTTTAACTTCCTGTTTACTTCTTGTGGAAATTATGATGTACAAGGATTAGCAACAGAACTTTCAAGTGTATCTAATTCAGATGCATTTTACTTATAAAGGAGTGCACAATGCTAGTTCAATGCCATTTTACCCTGTTAGTGTGTTGTGTTTATAGTGTATTGCATTAGTAAATAACAGCAGAACAAATGCTTTTTCTTGTCCATGAAAGAAAAAGAACGACACTGAATTAATAAAATTAAAAGACCAAGTCAATTAATTTGAATAATTATAGTAAGAGGGGCAAAAGTATGGATTGTTTATTCCATTGTCAAGTTTTTCTTTTATGCTCAGGCTTAACTTTTCACTTCTCAAGACACAATGAATAGCACAGTAATTTGAAATTGTGCTTGTCATTTGTATTCATTAAATGAACAATAAAAGAAAACTTCTACTGGCTAGTAAGTAGATGACAAAGTTCAGTCAAGCAGATAAACATAAGTCTTTAAAAAGAAAGATCTCAAACCCTTGTCATTTAAAGAAAGGTACTAAGAAGACAACACACCAAGTACAGGATGTTAAGTATGAAGGACAATATGGACCAATGATGAAGAAGTGAAAACTGTCTCTGTGCATGTTGCAGACTTGGAGGAAATTCTCCTGAAGCAAAAAAGGAGAAATGCTGTTTATAGAGGATGCCAGTCCCCATACATCCCTCTCCGCATGTGCCAATGCACCTCACTAGCTGGAGGTGCTGCTTTTTAACAGTGCCTGCCTGGTGTCTCTCTCCTGGGCCGGAATTCCAGGGCAGTTCTATTATTATTATTCTTATAATATTTCAATTTATGTAGTGGATTTTAAGAAAATAGACTATCAAAAGGCAGCCTGCTGGTAACTGCCCTGGCTTTATTCTGCAGTTTGTGTACTAAAGATAAAAGAGAGATGAGAGAAAACGGCTGCATCGTCTAATGTGGCTGCATGACAGAGACAACTTTTTTGACCATGTATATTTTTTCTACAACTGTCATGCTCCCAGCACCTTGACATTCCTGTTCTTGGGTATCTGTGACAGCAATATACAACACCCACCACGGAGCTGCAGGAGTCAAGGAAAAGCAAAAGATTTCAAAAACTGCTTCTGCATCTTTCCTGGTCCTGAAACAGAAAACAACTGTTTGAGATACTCATCAACTTCCTCCATGCAGATAAAGCTTCTGGAGCTGAAGATGTGGACCCTAAAAGAGCCCGAATCTACAGTGAGAGTAGTGGAAGACTGTTGGAGTAGAGTTGTCAGAAATGAGTCAGAACCACAGGTTTTACCTCAAAATGCTTGTGATTGACACATGAATAAGTGGGTGAAGCTCTCCAGGATGCAAATAGGCCTGAGTTCTTTCTGTCTTTAAAAGACACGATGCTATCCATGTCCCATTCAAATGCAAACTGAACAGACTCCTGACTTCTCGGATTCAAATGTTAACCTTGCAGGGAGGACTTAGGTGAAAAATGTTGCTGGGAAATTACTGGCAGTTCTTTTACAGTGGCCACAAAAAGGAACCTAAACAAATCATTCTTCACTCCTTGCAGCTCTCTCAGGTAAAAACCTGACTATTAAAGTAAAAAGGGGGGTTTTCCACTGGGGTAGGATTCCAAGTGTTGTTTTTTTTTTTGTTATGAAATGCATATATCAAGTATTTTTTTGATGCTTTAGGCTTTGAATCCATCTCTATCACAAATATTTTTTATTCATAGCATTTTCTATTCTGTTCAGGGAAAATGCTCTTGAGTGAGGTTTTTTTGCTGCTTTTCTCAGAGACAGCATGCGCAATGGAGATGAAGATTCATTTCAGTATCTTCGAGTTTCCCTAAATCTGAGGTATTGCACAAATAGTTCAATGACTAAAGTGAATTGGATCACTCAAGAGGTCTTCCATTTTTTTCCAGCCCTCCAAAAAGATCTTTTCCTCTTTTGAATGTAAATTCCAGAATTCAGAGGATAAAACTGATTTATTCAGAGGTAAATTATGTAAATTATTATCTGCTAGCTATAGAGAAAGACAGCCAGTAGAACCAGTATAGTTCTAGATATGGTATTTAAAAATTCCAAATTGGAAGAAACATGTATTGAAGTTACTAGCAGGAGAAAGGCAGTAGAGCCATGAGTGGCTATGACAAAGAGTGGAGAACGCAGAAATTACAGATTAAAAGAGAAACTAAATCTATTTGTAGAAGAAGTGTAAGAAAAGCATCTTTTTGAACTTGTGAGCAGAGTTGGATATGGGGTGATTTCCATAAATACAATTTTTCATTAAAAAACATGTAGTAGGTCTATTTAAACAAGAAATATTTAATATTATGTGTTAAAAAAAGCTATAGCTGCAATTCACAAAAAGCTTGGGTCCCAGTCATTCTCTTACAAATGACAATCAAAACTATTCACAAGTATATCCCTTCTAAATACATTGTTTTGCTACTGTAGAGTATCCACAGAGTCCTTGGCTGCTGTCACTGCAGAATATGCATCATTTGCTCTCACTGCTTTTAGTGAGATTTTGGCTGTGGTTCCTGCTTCACCAAATCGCTGCTCTCCACTGTAATGGGCTCAGTTCAAATGACAAAGTTAAAGTTTTCTTAACAAGGCAGTGCACCTGCTACATGCATTAAAATTGTTTTTAGTTGAGTTTAGTTGCAATACACAGGCTTTTAAAAAGTGTAAATTTTCCTGCAGAAGAAATATCATATTTTCAAAATTAATTTAACAGGAGAACATTAAGAACGAAAAAAAAAAATATTAACTACAAACAAAATAGGACATTATGTTTGTGTTTCTTTATTTCAAAATGTTTTGATTGCAAAATAGAATATTCTATGTAATTTTGAGGTATTTTTATTATAATAGATGAAGAAATAATAAAATAGTGCACTAAAAATTTGCACTCTAAAATACATTTGATGTGGTATGAAACATTTTGTATATGTTTTTGTGTTCAACTCTGTAAATGACGATGACGTCATTATCATGTTACTAGACATAAACTAACAGGGAATAGGAGGGACAGGGTCTGCTCCAAGGTGGGAGCCAGGAGTTGGGACAACCCAGGCACTAGAAAGGCCCTGCCATGACCCTGTAGCCCCTGACTGATTATCAGTTACCCTTGGCTGCACCAGGAAACTGAGGTATAGATTTTACCAGCAATGTTTCACTTGCAGCCTTTTGAAAACCTTGTTGACTTCACAAGATTCAAAATTGTTTTTCCAAGATGATTTTTTCCAATTAACTTCTCATGGAAAATTTTTTCTGCTTTCTTTTCAACTATTTCTTAGAAAGTTGAAAAATGATGTTAAAAATACTAGGGTAGCAATAGACTATTGCAACTGTGATGACTGTATAGGCCCTGAGCAAATACATTTCCACGCTCCCTTTATAGCACAAAAAGAACATTGTAGAAGATGCAAGATAGATGCCATTTGATACACAACTAGTAGGGCCTCTGAATTTTTCAAGTAGTTGCTAACACGAAGTTTAATAGAAGAACTTTAAGCACTGAAAAAAATCTATAGTAATTTCACATATTTTAGCTGTTGATGCACAGAAGCGTCACAATGATTCACACTAGTTCACAGTTTGATATTAACACTTCAGCTGCCTCAGGAATTATATAATTTCCTGCGTTTTTGTTAGCAGATTTAAAAGTGCTAAAAGGGCACACATTACTGAAAATAACATTAATTTTACAAAATATGCTATGTAGAATGATAACTGGTTTTCCACATAGTTTTGATTTTCCATACTAAGTCACAGGAAACCACATACAAAACTAGAATGATATATGGACATCTTTTCCCCCTGCACGGTCTTTCCAACAGCATGCTAGCCGCTGAATTCATTAGAAAAGTAAAAATAAAGATGTTGGATTCAAAGCCAAGTGGAGATGAGTTTCCCTAAATCTTTTCAAATCGTGTGAATAGATAAGAACATTTAATCAGGTTTATTTTACTTAAACCTAGATTAGTAAAAAATTAAAAGCAGGGGAACAAAAGGTGCCAAAGAACTTTGAAAAAACACCCAAGTTAATTCTTGATTTCATCTTTAGGATCCTAAAACATTATAAAAGTATGGCTCATCAAAGTAAGGAGCTGGTTTTGAAAATCAGACACCTTGAATACTTCATAGTGGTGAGTACTAAAAAGCCATTGGAGCAAAAGGTTTTTCTGGTGATTTCTTACATTTTAGGAATTAGTAATGAAGCAAAGAATGGGAATATGTTTGCCTAGTTGGTAACTAGGTGATGAGAAAGAGTCTCGTTTCCTGATTGATAAATATTCTTTATCTGATGTGTGAGAAAACAATGTTGGTGAAATCCATGTTTATTGTATCAATTATTACTAACAGATCTCGTGAATCAATTTTCAATGAAAATACATTGTCAAATGATGTACATAAAATAAAAATGTATATATTTATGAAGAAAATATGGGGTCTACCCTTATAAAATGAGAACAAATTATAGAAATCCATATTTCTGGAAATTATTTCTGAATATAGTGATTATAATGGATGGATGGATGGATGGATGGATGGATGGATGGATGGATGGATGGATGGATGGATGGATGGATGGAGAGACAGATAGGTAGGTAGATAGATAGATAGATAGATAGATAGATAGATAGATAGATAGATAGATAGATAGATAGATAGATAGATAGATAGATAGATAGATAGATAGATAGATAGATAGATAGATAGATAGATAGATAGATAGATAGATAGATAGATAGATAGATAGATAGATAGATAGATAGATAGATAGATAGATAGATAGATAGATAGATAGATAGATAGATAGATAGATAGATAGATAGATAGATAGATAGATAGATAGATAGATAGATAGATAGATAGATAGATAGATAGATAGATAGATAGATAGATAGATAGATAGATAGATAGATAGATAGATAGATAGATAGATAGATAGATAGATAGATAGATAGATAGATAGATAGATAGATAGATAGATAGATAGATAGATAGATAGATAGATAGATAGATAGATAGATAGATAGATAGATAGATAGATAGATAGATAGATAGATAGATAGATAGATAGATAGATAGATAGATAGATAGATAGATAGATAGATAGATAGATAGATAGATAGATAGATAGATAGATAGATAGATAGATAGATAGATAGATAGATAGATAGATAGATAGATAGATAGATAGATAGATAGATAGATAGATAGATAGATAGATAGATAGATAGATAAAGTTCTTAGTGTGTTTTTGCCTCAATTTTTTTTTGCATGACACTTGTTTACCTAACGGAAAAGAGGAATTAACTAATCAAGACTGATCAATTTGCATCACAACAGTGTCTGTGATGTGAATAAAATGTATGGGGTTTACGTTTGTAGACTTGAGAAGGAACAAGAAATCATGATGGATACTTAAAAAGCTGCATAAGTTATTTGAAAGCTGAAAAAAAAAAGTCTTTAAAGAGTTTTTAATTAGCTTGAAATAAACAAAATAAGATTGAGAAGAGAGTACCAAAATATTTTCCAGAGAAAAATATTGAGTAAATTTTGTGAAGCTAAAGAGAGATGCATTTAAATAGAGAAAGGAAACCAAACCAAGCCAAACCCCATAGGTATTTTAAAATCAAGAATAATGAAGACATTAACAGCTGGAAATATCTTTATATCTTTGGTATTCTCAGATCAAAACATACAACATTGATGGAACTTATTATAACCTAGCACAAATTTTTTAAGATAAATATACCAGGCTCAATGCAGTAATAACTGGATGAAAACTAAGATTCTATAGACTGCAGAAAGTGAGGCAAGGCACTCACAATTGTCTTGTTAATTTTTAGTCTGTATCAGAATGTTATTTCCTGATAAATCTCAACTTTGAAGCATTTTAGCTGTACAATGAAAAAAGCCTTGGCACTTCAGCCCTTAATGACCTCCTGAAAGCTTTAGGACTTAGGACAGGTGAGGATTCCCAAATCAGCTGCTAGTTTCTGTAGCCTCAGAAGGTCAGCTGAGTAAGAATTCCAAATAACCAAAAAAGATTAAAGAATATGTCAGTACGTTAAAGCCACATATCTGTGCTTGCACAAAGTATTTGCTTTCCATATTTATGGAACTCTGATCCATTTGGCTGTTAGCTTATGATGTCTGACAGAAATCCCAGAGAACACAAGGAACAGAGTTAAAACTTTAATAACAGGCCACAGAAGAAATCCTAGTGGGCCAAGGTAGTTGTTGAAAGGCAATTTTTAGAAGAAAATTAGTTTCACAGAAAATAAATGGAAAACGGATTCTGTAAGTGGAAGAAGATCTGATTGTTTATTTCTTGTTCTGGATAACCCTGGCTAGTCTGAGTAACATTAGTCATACTGGTTCCATATAAAAGAAGAGGAAAAGAAAAAGAACATTTTTTTTTTCCTCTGGTGTACATGTTGTAATGTTCCTCTACAGTTACTAACTGGCAATATATTCTGTTTAGAGCACAGGTTTTTCACCAAAGCCTGGTGACACAGAATTAACTGATTTCTTCAAAGCAGAGACTATTGAACTCTATAAGCTCAGAGGAAATTATGAAAACTGCTTAAAGAGGTACCTAAAATCTACCTCTCTTTTGAATCATTTATATCTGTCTCATGAATATGACAGTAATCTCTGCACATTTAAAAACTGCTGACAGGAGTAATGTGACTCGAATATCTATACAGGTATATACATAGAGTTCAGCTTTGTAGTGGAATAGGGCGTTAGATTTCCTTGTGAGAATTAGTACATAGATTTTAGATAATTGTATTTGTAAAAACAAACTGAGCCTCAGTTCTGCTCTCAGTTCTGGTACCATCAGGAGTCAGGAAATACGAAGAGGCACAAAGCTGAAACATAACAAAATTAACAACACAGAAGAATCTCACGATTTTTTAAAATGTTTTTAGCCTGCACCACTGTTTGCTGAGTGAGTCTTCACAGTTTTGTGGGATTCTTTTCCCATTTCATAACACTGCCATTATCCTAATAAGTTGTACCCAAGTCTTGAATAATCAGGAACTATATAGTTAGATTCAAAATGTTTAGAAAGCTCAGCGTTTTTTCCTAAGGAACTCAGCTTTCAAAGAGTGGTCAAACTCAACATTAGCAAATGACAAAGAAATCTAAAAACCTTGTATTTTCGTAGTTGTGAACATCTGTAAAATCTACTCATTCTGTGAGAGTTTTTCAGGACCTAACTCAATATTTCTCTGTGTTTCCTAGAGATTTTAATTTCTTATTCTTATTAGTACGCTTTGGGCACAAAATGGAGATTGGTGAAGGAAGACAGTAAATATGTTTTAAGCCAAACTGGTTTATTAACTAAGGAATTTATCTTCTATGTGTGAGATACTAGTTTTGAGTCTCTGACCTGATAATTTACAACAAGAACTTGTATCAAATTCTCTTACACCAGAGTGAGCAAAGATATAGCTTTAAGTAGTTCAGTAAAACATGAAGCAAGTAAAAAAAAAAAAAATACAGCTGTACAATGTGGTCTGTCAGTAACAGAAACATTTCCATTAGTGCAAGAATGAGTGTTAGTTGGATCAATTACTCATGCAGCTAATTCTTTTAAAAGCAAGAAACCTGTCAAAATAGGGATTTAAAAATTAATGAGGCTTCCAAATGAACACCAACATGGAGGATTCCAAAGAGAAGTGGTGTAATTTGAAAGATGTGTCAAAGGTGAGCGACTGCTAAAAAAGAAAGGAAGTAAACAGATCTATAATAGCTACTATTTAGAAACACTGGAGAAAAACAAGACTGAAGTGCATGTCTCATTAACTCAGTCTGCCTCAAAGAAAACAATAGAGTTGTTATCTTTCACAAATAAATGAACTTGTTTCTGTAATTATTTAGTTATTGTTTATGCAAAGGAGGACAAGGAAAGGTGAACACAGAGTAACAGAAGCAGGACATTCTAAAACTATGGCATTCCAAGGAAGACAATGTAAGATTAGTAATATTCTGAAGGTCCTGTGGTACTCAAAGTTATTGCTACTTAAATAATCCAGCATGACCTGATCAGCAAAGTGTATTGAGGGAACAAGCTCACTGGGAAACAATAGACAATTGAAAAATACTATAGTGTATTTGCAGATGACTTAATCATGGCCTGAAGACACAGACATGAGGAATCCAGCAGACTTTTGCTAATAGTAACAGTAACAATAAACAACTAAATGCTGATGGGCACAGCTAAGCTGTACAGATTCAGAATCTGTCTCCATCAGTAGCAGAACTCCACTGACTTCAGATTTGTTATCTTTCACTAAGTTCCTTTGGTGAGATGCCATTTATTCTCCTAGCAGTCACAGTATCCGAATACATCTATTTTTCTTATTTTTTCTGTCATTATTTTTTTTCATTTGTGTGCCCTTTCCTTTGCACACATAAATGACCTACCATGCTTCTGGTGATAAGCTGTATCCATAATTGTTTGTTTTGTTTCTATAGCTGTATATACATATTCTGGAAAACCTTGCTCTGCAGTGAGAGTTGTTGACTCATCCATATACCTAACTTGAAGCATGTTGTCAAGAACAAGCTTTTAAAGCTTCTACACAAGACCAGACTTTTGAAAATCAAAGCATAAACCAAGGTAACTCAAGTCAACCTGCTCTAAGCATCACTAAAATGGTATAAAAATCTTTAAAATTCAAACAATGAAAAAAAATTCTAAATCCATGATGAAATCCACAAAAAAAATTGAAAAAAAATATCTAAGATGTTCTCTCTTATTTCACTTGGACTTCAGAAGTCATTTGGTCAATGAAATTTGACAACATCCCCTGGGAAAAAAAAAAGCCTTTTTTTTTTTTTTTACCTTCAGAATCAACAGGTAAACATATCTTGGTTTAGGGGGCTTTAATTTTATTTTAAAGCTCTTTCTTGAGTTTCTTTAAGACTTTTACTTGCAAAAAAAATAATATTCATTAATGTTGTTCTGCTATCTTTTCTGAGGACCAAATAAGTTTTCTGTAGCTTGAACATGGAAGAGAATCTAGATTATCAGTCTGGGGTCTAGACTTCGATTTCTTACTTTATATCTAGCATGTTAGTTTTCAAGATTTTGGTATGCAAAAATAGAGGTGAAACCCACATCAGTGTATGCATATAGGTTAGGATACTAAAGACAAGGCCAATGAGACATGCTAATAACATATTTCTTAGTTTATCTCTCAGTCTGGAATTTCTCAAAATTTTGTAGGAAAAACAGCTGCTGGACAACAGCAAAAGGGCTTTTAATTTTCTTGAAATGTTTATTATTTCTGTGTTGCATTGCTGTTGCTATTAACAGTAAAGTAGTATTAAAGCAAAGCACAATAGGTACAGCTGTTTTGTATTTAAAGCTCCGTCCCTTTTCATACTGCTTATGAAATTTACCTGAAACAATCACTGAATAAGTGAATATGTCTTCCTTGTAATCAGAGAAAGTGGGACTGATTTGACTAAAATTGAACACCTACATTCTCAGTCTAAGATGTATTTACAGTCAGTGCAGTCTAGTGCACAATTCATCCCTTCTTAAATTAATCAGCTGAAAGAAATCAAGCAGATCTTATTTTGAAGAGCCATTTATTCCCATTGACTCTAAAAAGAAAGTAAATACAGTAAGCAGTATACAACTATAAAGGATACACCTAAAATTATCATAAATTTAGTAACAGTAAAGTTAGACCAATTCTGATTGAATGCAGTGGAGGTTATCTATCCAAACTTCCTGTTTCAATCAGGCATATGGCCAACACTAGATCAGGTCAAATGTAGTTTTGTCTAGTGAGCCTTGAAAGCATCCAGGGATGAAGGTTCCTCACCTCATCTGCATAGCCAGTTCCACTGATAAAAAAGCTTTTCTGATGCCTGATCTGAACTTAACAAATCTTAATGTGCACTCCTGGCCCCTTGCCACTGCCATTTTGCCATGGATTTCCTTTAGCTTTTACTTTTTTATTATAGAACTGTTCCTAATCTTTATGTATGCAAGATTGTTCTTCCAAAAATGTTCCCAATATAAGTGAAACAGAGCTGTCTCCCTGAAAGTTGCCAATAAGGAGCTGTTTTGCGGAATATTTGTTTTTTTCAGGCAAAACAAAAAAAAAGAAATGTTTTGAAGTGACAGACAAATTCTAAACCTGGGTAATTCAGTTATCAAATCCATACTGAGCCACATTTTTTAAAATTTAATAGGCCAGGTCGTTCAAAGGCTTCACTGAACAAGCTTGATATTTGACAGGATCTTCATTCAGAAAATATTATTCCTTTCTACTCAAAGGACAGTTTACTTTTTGCTTTCTTGTCACTCTATTATGACTTTCCAGTGGTACTGAAGTTAAAAAGTAATAATATACAATAAATTCTTTTTTTTTGTATATCATAGGCATGTAACAAAGTTATCACATTTGACTGGTATGAGAAGGAAAATATTTGGAAAGCCATTACCTACTCCATCTTCAAGTCATAAATCTATCCCTTAGAGTTTTTTAGTGTGTAAGGAAAAAAATACTGGATAAAATTCTAGGAATATTCTATTCATTCATTCATTCATTCATTCATTCATTCATTCATTCATTCATTCATTCATTCATTCAGGTAAAGAGGTAACACTATCTTTTTGGTCAAATAGGAAGTAATGGCTATCTGTAAGGAAAAACACTTAATTAGTGTAGGAATTTGTAGGCAAGTCCATAGTATAATTTTATTGAACTCCTTTTCTTCAGGCTGCATGAATTTCTGCTATTCAATGGATGTAGTTCAACTCTTTTTGCAATATAAATATAAGACACAAGGAGAAAAATAATAAATATATGCAATTTAGATATTAGGGAAGTCACAGATAACATAGGTCTATTAAAATATAAACCATGATTAAGCTTCTGATTTAAGTCATGCAGGAAAAAAAAAGTGTGAAATTATGTAAAAGAAATTGCCAGGAAATAGTTTATAAAAAGTCATGCTAATTCTGGTTGGGTTTTGTCCAGGTCCGACAACAATGACTGCTGGGATCCTGGAGTCAATAACTTCCTGCTGTCCATGACTGTAAGTTGCAAACTTTTAACTTCAGCTTGTAGTTAATGGTGAGCTTTTTTGTACTACAGGTCACAGTGAAATCTAAAACTTGAGGCTATAGAATGTTCAGCACCAAGAGAAATGATTCAAATAGTTGTAAAAAATATTTTGAACTTGAGTGCCCTGACAATTCTCGAATATTCACTAGGAATATTTTGTCAAATATGTGACTTGGTTACTGTACATGACTTCTGCATGTCTGCTTTTAGTACAGATTATGATGAAATTTATGAATAACTGGAGAACAGTTAATTTTTATTCTTTATCACCTAACAAACAGAGAAACATGGAATGTTTTGGGTTGGAAGGGACTTTAAAAACCATCTCATTCCAAGGCCACTGCCATGGACAGGGACACCTTCCGCTAGACCAGGTTGCTCAGAGCCCCATCCAACCTGGTATTGAACACTACCAGGGATAAGGCATCTGTTTTTTTAATTTCATTCCTGATTGTGCTTAATTTTATTTATTTAAAAAGCTAAGTAAGTATCACCACCACCACCTGAAAAGTTAAAAATAGATTTGGAAACCATAACTGTCAGAAAATGCACCATTAGCAGGCTATGTCAGTCATAATGCTATGGCATACTATCTTATGATCACATAAAATTTGCCTCTGACACACTATATGATAATTCTCCTTTCCTTTAATTTCTGCTTTTGTTTCTCTTAGGAGAAGATATGAAAGCTAGTCTAGGCCCTTTTGATGAAAATTTTATTTTCTTCAGTTTAAAAAATAAACAAACTAAAAAGTACTTTCTGACTTTATTCTGTGTGTGTAGGTGTAAAGGTGTACTAGTGTATAATATTCAAAGCAACAGTAAAGAGCAATAGACATAAATAATTTATTTGAAGGGAACAATGTTGCCAGCAGAGGTGGAGAGTGGATAATATCTTGGCTCTGTCTATCCACCGGAATGCCCAAACCACTCAGGCTAGAAGAGAAGAGGAAGAAGCATGTGCCAAATTGGCACATAATCTTTCTCTGCTTGAGCAAATGAGAAGTAACATCCAGAATGTGTATCCAAGAATACTCTCCAGAACAGCTCTCTAGTTTCACTTCTGCTCCAGCTGCACAGCTGTGTCCATCTCTTTCTGAAGTGGAATCATAGGCATTAATGCAGTATTTTTCCCATAGTAAGAACTTTTGCTTCTGTCCAATAATTAGGGACCATAGATTGTAGTTACATCTAGATTCAGTATTCAAATTCTAATTTATTGATAACATGAGGTTTTTTACATCACAGATAAAGCACATAACACGGCAGGGTACACTGTACAGAATGTGTTAGGAAAAAAATTCAAAATAGCAGTTCTTCAGTTTTTCTAGTCCCTCAAAGTGGCATCCAATTAATTTCCTTAGGTATTGGTTAGCTCCCTTCTTAACTTAGGAGATAGCAGGAAAGTCAATATAAGTGTTTAATTTTTTTCTTGATCATTCTTAGGCACCTTTAATATCACTGACTAGAGTCGGTTTTCAAATAGTTGTAGAATTAAAAAGGCTTTATTCCAGTAAATTTTCTAGGAGAGAACAGGACAAGTTCTCATAAATCCTTTCCCCAGACTGCTGGCACAATTTCTACATTTGTCTTTTTCACTGTTAACTTCATCATATTCAGACTCAAATGTTACAGCATAAAAGATCAAACTTTCACCATAACAGCTTCCAGTGTATTTTCCTCTCCCATTTTCTCTAAATATATTAGTACTATGTGCTGTAAGAAAGAAATTATATGCTTAAAAATAATGCAACTGTATGATCACAGGACATTAAAAGCTTATGACTGCAACCATCTAGATTTAACATTTTGTTTCAATTCAAAATCTCCATAAAAGCTGAAGTAAGATTTGGACACTTAGGAATAGAAGGCATTTAATAGCAGTGTGTCATTAAACCACTAAAAATACATTCTGTGAAGGCAAGAGGGATAAGACTTTCTCAAAGGAAGTGTGCAAACTCTGATCTTCCCAGGAGACGGTATGTGAACCAGGAAAGTTGTCTCCTGGAGTTTGCTAGGACATCAAGACAACAGGAAAGCCACCTATGCCTGAGAAGTTTCTGTCATTCACTTTTAAGGGTGTGAAGGAGTCCTGACCAAACAGATGAAATGGAAGGCACCTAACAAAGAGTTTTTCAGAAGGAATACTTCTATTGGCTTCTATGGCATGAAAGAGAATTCCAGGATTTTTCCTTCCCAAGGAATTCTTAAAATATGGTGCTTGTGTGAGTGTTGGGACATTCATAAACCAAAAGTTGTACTTAAAGGCAGATAACCAGCAAACAGAGTTTGTAGCAAAGCATTGCCCAAGTATCTTCTCTGATATTTTCCTAATGTGAAGCAGGGGAGTTGTGTAGATGAGAGGGGTTAAATTCAGTGTACCATAATGTATCAGTCTTCAGCCCTTTTGTTCACACTGACAAAGAGCAGAACTTTGGTTCTCAAGCTTAATTTTCAGGAGATCAGGCTAATGCAAATTTTATAGAGATAAGTAGATAAAGCTAATTCTATGTACAAATACATATAGTTACTGCTGCACAGCACATTCATTTATTTTTGTAGATCTGCTGCTGCCATTTTTCCCTCAGACCTGAGTTTTCAGTCAGTATTTTATAACATTTTCAAGAGAAAGTATCAAAATCAGAAATATTAAAAATTCTTAGTGTTCCTTAAGTTGGTGAAAATACGTATTTCAAGTGTTACATTAGTGCTTTGGTTTCAAGTCATTAGCTGTAACCACATAGAAATAAATGTAAACTTTTTTTTTCTAACTAGCTATTAGCTGAAAATTATAATAAAGAAACTTCTGACATAAAGCTAATTCTTAGGAGTGCATATGTCAAATAGGAAAACTTTTATACAATATATTTTCTAAGTATAAAAGCAATTAAATGACAATACACTTATAGATTTGCTGCCAATGTTGTATGAAGAATGCACATGCATATGCTTACTTTCAAATCAGCTTTTATAATGATATATAATGATTAAACAGAATTTTATTGAACCAAAACAATCCAGAGTAAGTAATACTGAACTGGTTGTTGATAAGTTGCTTGGTAGTACCTAGAATATTGTGCATGTCAGATATACAATATCTGCATATGCTGTGTTGAAAGTAAATAATGGTTGCCTTTATTCCCTCAGGAATGTGCCTTAAGAAATGGACTATATAAATAATCGTTAGGAAAGAAGGTAGTCTATTTAGTAACCTTTGGAAATTACTCATTTCTGTGGTAAGTTTGCCTAAAGGACTAGAAAGAAAAAAAAGACCATATATTCAAATATCTAAGTGGAATCCATATTAATAACAAGTATAACTGTATAGCAAAGCCAATTCCATCACGGGTTCCACATCAAGCAATGTGGAAAGTACTAGCAGAATACTGGAACTTGCTTTCAGTGTGACTTTTGTGCATAATTTCAGACTCACAGAAAAATTCATATTCTTATTGTTTGTAGTCAGTCAGGTGAAGGAATAGGAAAAGGCAAAGTGTGTTATTAACCATCCCTGTAATTTACAGTAATCCAAAGCAAGAGCACTTAAATGTGGAGAAAAGCGAATACAATAAATGGGAAGGATTCTTGCATTTCTGACAGAGCTGCTAAGTAGCACCTGAGGTATGATTGCATGATGAAATGTTTGATTTTAGTAAATACTTGCAGGCCTTAGTCTTGCAAACAAATATACCCTTTTTTCCACCTCAGTGGCTGGCTTGACTGGCTTTCTTACAAAGAATAGAGTGAATGAGTGTTGAAGGACTGGACTGAAAGCAGATCATGTGTGATACCTAATGATCTTGTGTAGTGTTGGGAATTAGTGTTATTTCATTATTCTGCTTTCTGTCTCTTTTGCTTGTGTTTAAAATGGCATTCAAATTCTGAAGTACCATCTGGATAAACTGTGAAATATAGTCTCTCTTTGCAAATTAAAGTATAGGGGTTTTTTTTAATAATATAATCAAGTCTTGTATAGTGACTGATGTCACAGTGCCCTTAGTTTAGAATATGGATAAAAGTGAAAATATCATCCTTTTGCTGGGTAATTTTTAGCAAACTCTTCCTATATGGTAGGATTAAATCTCTGAGATTGGCCCTTGTAGGTTCTATAGAAACATTAGGGCCATTTTAACCTAAAACTATTGTTGAGGTAGAAGAGTTGTTGGAAGGTGAGATAAGTGCAATATATTGCAGCTATTATTTAGTAGCCCACTGATAATCATTGCATTCAATTTTAGGTTAGCAAAGGCTACTCTGTTAAAATGAAAGATGAAAACAAGGGAAATAAAATAAATAAAGTAGCATGTGTACAGCCTTCTTTTACTGTTCAGAAACAGAGCAATGAACGAGCAAAAAGGAATCACCTAGGAATTTCAGGGTGGCTCATTAGAGTTCATCTTCATTAAACAGAAATTAAAGTTGCTATAACTTTCTGACAACCTCCATGGGTGGAGCTGAAAAACTGACTGGTGTCCCTATGGGGAAATTATGTTTTTCCTGATAGTTTTTCCTATAGCTTATAATGTAACCTCATGTTGCAACCAGAAAATATTTTGAATGTTTTCTTGCTTTCTTCTAATAACCCAACAACTTATATTATTAAAAATCTTCTAAATATTGTTATAATAAAGAAAAAGATGCTTTCACCTTTTAAATCACAGCCACAAATTGAAAACCCATGATATAAGTAACTTAAAGAGCTCCAGGTTTTAACTTCTGTCTGTACTGGACACAGCCAAATTACTATTTCAAAACTTTATGCAGCTGTCCAAGTTTTAAATGCAGCTTCTGCTGAAATCCTCAACATTCAACTGCTATGGAAGAGAAGTATTCCAGAGTGTACATAGCCCTTGGAAGCCCAGGCAATCAGTAGCAGCAAGTCCCTATTCACACCCAGCAAAGTGTACTTCTAAGAGCAGAAAGATTATTGGGAAACAAAAGAACACGTCCAATTTTAGTGTTCAATATTTTTATCATTATTTTCATTATTATTGTTATGTGTAGAAAAATTTGAAAAAATATTTTAGCTCTGTACTTTGCTGTATTACTATGGCAACACATAGTGAAACACAACCAAATTTAAAGTTCTTGTTTTCTTTTGTTGGGAATGAGGAAAATAATTATTAATCCCTTAAATGAACAAAAAAAAAATTACCCAAACCATAATAAGTGGAAATGTATTTGTGTGCCTGAATTTATCACTTGGTATGCTTGAAACAGTATTGACAACAAATATATGTGTGACATGACCTAAATCACTATACACCTAAACACTGTTTTTGTCTTCTTAGCCCTTGCTTCGTAGAAATTTGGAGACAATATTCTAAACCAATGATGAAACCTGATCCCTCAGGCACTGTCCTCAATTTTTTTTTTTCTCATTAGCAATCTCCTGGGTATCTTAAACCTTTGCAGGAGTGAGTTGTTGATGGATTTTTTTTTTTTTTTTGTTCACTTAATTTAGTCCAGTGCTTTTGAGCTGCAGATAAACCTCCAGCACTGGCAAAAATCTGGAGCAATGAATTTGAAAATTTAAGAGTACATGGCATGAAAAATATTTCCTGTGTTTTTTCTGTGGCTCCTACTTAATAAATTCACTTTCTGCACTATTGTTTCATGCATCATAAGAAAGAGTATACCATCATTTTGTATTTCATTTCAGTTAATACTCCTCATTTGACCTGTGCCTAGAACACTGATGTAATTCAGACAGTTCTGTATGCCATCCTACTTCATAATACTTTTTCAAACACGATCGATGATTTTTATTAAAAAAACAAACAACCACTCAAAAATCTGAGTGCACAGTTTTCTCACGATGTAGCATAGCATAATTCTCTCAGGCATGACATGATACCCAGCATTAGTGACAGCAACATGACATTCCCCATATATTCTCCCTCTTTACGTCTGTCATCACTACTGCAAAAAAGGAATACTTGATGAGGAGAGGAGGGGGAAAGGCTGACAAATAGACAGCTCACATCACAGAAGCTTCTTGACAAACTCTCAGAGGGGAGATTTGTCAAACCTCATGTCATGATCTGCATCAGTAGCCAACGCACTACAGACCAGAGGGGGAAAAGAGTCATATCCATGGATGTGATGGAAGATTATTGCTTTACTGTCTCTTTACGTCTTTCACTGGGATAGTGGATCCATCCAATACACCTTATCTTGCAATTAAAAGTCTAAAACATTTGGAGAAGGTTTTTCTCCATTTTGTAGACTTCTTTTGGTGTTCATTCAGTGCCTAATGAAAATGCCTGATCACATGAAACACTGATCATGTGAATAATAAAGTCCAGGGAATAGATCTGAATTACACAAATAAGTGGTCTGTCAAAGATAATTTCTAGTTGTTCTGTCAAATAATGGCTTGTGAGGCTACAGTATAAAATGGGTTTTTTTAGAAGTATGTCCTTTCACAAAGGCTGGGTGAAGACAAATTGAGGAACTAATCATTGTCATGAAAGAATCTAATTTATGATAAGTTCAATAAATTTCCAGTAATTTTCTCCCACTGCAGATTTCTGGTTCCCTACTCAGCAGCCTTATCATAAGCATTTTAAAATTTTTAGTTCTCTGCATAGTGTTTGAATCTTAAGAAAAGTCTTATATAATGTGATATGAATCCTCACAAAGAACTGAAGATACGTCTGGACTTTATCTCCATTCTTTCTTCAACTCTTTTTGTCACAAGATGTGGAGGAAAAAAGGTGACTTCCAACATAGTATAATTTGCTAGTTTTCTTTGTGGAAATGCTCTTCAGTTACATGAATTTCAATGCAGAATGAAAGATTTCATCATGTTCCTCATTTTCTGGAGAACTGGTGTGATTCAATTTTGACAATGTTTTTCTGACAAGATATTAGAAAACAAGAATACTTGCATCATTCAGCCTCTGTGTACACTCTTTCATCACTTAAACCTGTCCTAGTTGCCTGTCTTTACTTCTATTTCTGACAGGTATAGACAATAAATAGTAAAAATACTATGTAAGAGACTATGTGAGAGAAAACTCTTCAGGAACATTTCTCTCTCATAGGTTTGCATTTATTTCGGTAGATTTATTTTCCATGGTTTGCAGAATGTCCCATCACATCTTAATAGTCGTTTAAAAGCAGTGCAGTATTTCTGGTTACACAACATGGTAAGCATAAAAAGACAACTTTTTTTTTTCAGTAAGTCTGTGCAACAGATATTCCAAAGACATTTCTCATGGAATGTTGCTAAAGGCAAAATGTACTCTAATAGCAAACTGAGTTATTGAAACATTAGAAAGATACAATTACCCAGATATGTCCTCAACCATCAACTGTTCCATGACAGGCAGCCTTGAAACTAATCAAGTCTGTGCTGAAGTCAATATAAAGATGCTGAAGGGGTATCCCAAGAAAGAATCCAGTAATAAAATAGCAGTACAAGGAATATTGTAGTTACTTACTATGGAATCTGACAACAGGTGCTTTATGATTACATTTTACACACAGGAAATCAGGAACATCTAACCCCTAGAGTTACCAGAAATGTGTCTTTTACTGTGTTGTTTTACTATGCGTTCAGAGCTCTCCCCTAAAACTTATCATCTCATTGAAACAGTCATTGCTGGAGTGAGCATTTAAATTCACACTTACATAAAAGACAATGAGCTATTAATAAAGCTATTAAAAAAAAAAAAGAGAGAGAATGTAAAGAGAGGAGATAATGAATCATCTGTGGAAATGAGCTTGGCTGCCATGACTTCTGGTCTTGTTAATGTCACCTGTGCAGATAGAATTAAGATGGAAGATGTCAGTGAAGGAAAAGAATCTTAAGGTATTTGAGGGATTAACAGCTTGGGTCTAGAAAACTCTGTCAGCCAATAGGTGAACTTAACATGTGTAGCTGGGCCAAGATTTACTAGTACATGACATCCATTTTTATAAGCTGTATAGAACGATTTCCTTCACCTAGCAAACAAATTCTGTAAAGACAGAGCTCAAAAAATATCAAAGAAAACTAGAGGCAAAAAGTGCAGAGAGTTTTGATGAGTAAGAGATACAAGTTGGAATTAAAGAGCCCCACAATTTAGGGAAGCACCAAAACCAGAAAGCAGTCCCAACATCTGCATACCCTGGTTATCTGTGAAACCTCAACAGAAATATGACAGAAATTATGCAGAAATAACAGTGATAGCAGGTACAGAGTTTGCACCACTGATTGAGAAATGCATTTCTCTGGCAGAGACACCTTTGTGGCTTGGCTGTGTTTTGGGTATTTTGTGTGACCAAAATTCTGTTCTTCCTTATGGGTGTGAGTGAGCAGGTGCACCACTTCTAAGAGTTAGAGTCATATTCAGGTAGTGAATAACACAGTGTTTTCCTAAGGGTACTTGGTTTTGCACATAATGACACAATTGTTCAGGTATTTGTGAAAATGCCAATTGAATTGGGAAGCAGTTTAACCACTTCCCCAGGAGCCCTGATGCTCCATCTGTCTGCCCAGGAAAACCTGTGGGTACAGTTTAGGTGCCAATACTGTCCATTTCTCCATATGTCACCACAGCGTTAATGGGGCCATTTCACTGCTCTGGGAATCCACATACCTTGAGATAAATTTATAGTCATATCAGCTGAATGCTTGCGTTGGAGTTACTGTTGAAATGGGATTTAGGACTCAGTAGTTTCCAGCCTTTTTTTCTATTGATCTGTGCAATACTTAGTTTGTTCCAAACTGAATTAGCTGTAGCATTGTTTGTTTCCTCCTACAGGGTAAAAAGACAAAAAGGACCCAAATCAAAGCAAAATCCAAAATGAAAAACATCTCTGAGTGAAGTTTTCCCTGAATTCACCTGTGTGGTTTCATGCAGTGAAAATTCACATGTTGAGAACCACTTGCAGTACTAGTCTCAGGGGGTTGTGGAGGCAGAGAGAAGGTACAGGAAAGTATAAGAGCAATTAGTGTGATGGGAGGGATGGAGTAGCTTTACAAAGTGAGACTGAAAGGTCTTTGTTTGGAGAGAAGGTTAAAGGGGCATATGTCTCAGGTTTATAAAATCATGAAGGTAGTAGATAAGGTGAATGCCAAACAATTATTCATCAAATCCCATGATACTTTAGAGCTTTCAGAAAAACTGGTCAGATTTTAATTTGAAACTCAGTTTCCAGACTTGTTTGAGATGGTGGCTGAACTGTGCTTGGCCTGAGCTGGGTTCAGCAGGCAGTGCCTATGGGGGGATAAACAGCCCCCAGGGATATTGGGGCAGCTGTTGGGCCAGACTGCTTCGCTTTCCTAGGGGCAGGGGAAAGGGAGAAGTCTGAGTAAGAAAGTAATAAAGATGATCCTAGACTGAGAAGTTCGAAACCCCAGCATAAACTTCACAGTTCCTCAAGACAAAGACCTGGGGGTAACAATGTCCTGTCACAAACTCCTCAACCCCCCATCCAATTTTTGGGAAGGCTCATACTTTGAGGTGTAGGATATAGAAGGACATCAGAAAGGCGAGCATAAATCCAAGGAAGAGGGATGGATACAAGGAAGGGCTTTCTAAAAATATAAATAATTGTAACTATCCTTATTATCATTAAAGATTTTCCAATTTTGATAATTGGAACAATTAGAAAGCTAAAACATAAATTGAACTGTTTATAAATTATTGGCTGCACATATGACCCGTTCTTTTTTTTCTCATTTCAGGGTTTTGGGTGTGACACTGTCTCTCCTCCCAAAGTTCTTCTGTGCAAAGAAATGAGGGACTGTCTGATGCTGTCAATTGCTGTCTCTCTCTGTAATGTGAGGCACATGTACTGAAGGGGTAGAAGTTGTGGCAACAACCCATGTCTTTACGTACTGCTAAAGAGTGTTCAGTCAAGGTCCTCATAAAGGTGGAGGTGTCCATAAAAATAGGGGTGATTCCTGTAGTCCTGATGAAGGAAGGTTCCAGCAGATGTATTTGATTCTTCTTGATGTAGGAAAAGGGGTGCAAGAGAAGAGTCTTTGCAGGAACTGCTGCTCTTGCTGCTGTTGTGATCTGTGAGACCTTCACACAGACCCAGAGAAAACAAGGAATCAGTCCTTCTCTCCCTGCATTTCTTGTGGGTTGAGGCATGTGTGGGCATGGAAAAGCTAACATAGCCTAACATTCTCCTCCTAAGTAGCTGTCTCATATATAGTGTTAGTGTTGCAACTTCTGGAGACAGAGTGCTGTAATAGAAAGACCAATATTTAGGGCAGGAGTGCATTTCTTATGATTTTGCTTCTCTTTGTCATTCCTAAAAATGTAATCAGTGCAGTATATTAATGTATATGTTATGTTCATAATGGAAGCTGAAAGGGACACCCATATTGCCTGCTATGATGATCCCAAAATACAGATTATTTGCTATTGTTTAGCTGGCCTGGGAAAATGCCTTGACCAAATAAATATAGAAAGCTGATTCCTTCACTAAAAAAAGAAGTCTTGAAAGTCCGAAGTCTATGCTTCATTCAGAACAGTTGCTTTCAAAAACAAATGCAGTATTTCTCAGAAAAGAAATTACTGAAAACACTTTGCTTTGCAATTAAATGTACTTACTAGGAAATTAAATATATGACATTCTAAAACTATACTTAAGCTGTCATGTTGGTGTAGTTTATGTACCAAAACCAGACCTCTGGCTTCCCAGCTGTTTCCATGAGAATTAATTCACAACAGGTGACCTCCTTGATTTTGCAAAGTGAAGGATCTTAAGTTCATAAGAGGAGTACTTAGATATTACTTATATGGTCTAACAATGTTTTATTTGTTTAATTATCTTTGTTTCTCCTTAGGCAATTTACTGGCAAAACAATTATGGGATGGACATTTTGATTCTTAGTTGCATTCCTTAATAAAATGGTCGTTACAAGCATTTGAGGAATTTTAAAGATCAATCATATTCATAAACATAGTGGCACAATCACAAGTAGATATACATTGTGTTTAATGTCAGGTTGGATGGAGCTCTGAGCAATCCAGTTTAGTGGAAGGTGTCCTTTCCTATGGCAGGGGTTTTGGAACTGGACGATCTTTAAGGTACATTCCAACCCAGACCATTCTGCTTCCATGATCCTATGAGACTTTGATACCCACATATATCCCTATATATAGAGAAACAATCAACATACCACTTTCTTTAGGGAAATTTAATTGATTTTCTTATTTAAACAAAGTTAAATTGTGGGAATCTCACTCCCAATAATCATCTACCATGGTAAGGAAACCACTGTCTCCTTTTCATTAGCCCATGTATATTTTAGCAGCAGAGCTATGACATAGAAAAATCTTTGAATCACAGTGTATTTGTACTCTATTAAAAAAATTGATAGTGAGATTAGCATGTAGATACCAAGCAATGTTCATATTGTTCAATCATTCATATTAGAGATGTCATAATAACACACATTTACACATATATCACCAGTGTTGCATTTTTTGACTGATTTTTTCTTTTCCCATTACAGGATTTGTTCATATGGTTTTTAGCTCTATGAACAGCTAGGTCTCCTAGAAACTGATGTCTGTGAGTTGGGAGGGAGAACTGAACATGAAATAAATGGTGATTACTTATCAATAAGAGAGGAGGAATAAATCAGATATACACCCAATAAAAAATTAGAGTTAAGTTGTTCCAGTCTAGTGGCTGGAATACTGGTTTTATACCTAGACAGTAAAAACATCTTTTTAACCCTACCTGTCTCAGACATGAGCGCTCCACCAAAGGTGTAGGTGATTCCACAGTTTAGAGCACAGATTTATTTTCCTTGGTAGGCCATCTATCTGTAAATAACATTAGAAGAATCTAGTATTAAGCATTTCACAAAACATTATGTTTCTATGTAATTGTTTTAATAATATTAGAATAGTTTATTCTTGATGCTTTGTCACGTTCCGTTAAGGGTAAATAAAGGAGCGGCACACTTCTGAGCAGGGTAAAGCAGAAATGGCGTTTATTGCCCGGAAGGAGGGTTTTAAATAAGATCTGAGGGGAAGGTTCTGGAACTTGGGTGGAGTCTAGGGCGGTACAGGGGCAGAACACAACATAAAAGGGAACAAGAAGTGTCAACAAGTACAAATAAGGGAACCAAGGGGAGGGATAAAACCTTTTAGGGAAATGGTGTAATGCACCAACAAGGGACCAATCAGAACCAGAGGAAAGCTTACCAATAGGAACATTCAAATTTTTTCAACTGGAATTATGAGTATTCTGACAAATATTAGTTTAGCTGTAATAATAAAGAACAATAAACATTAAACTGTGAACTCTTCTTTCACGTTTCTTCTCCACAACATGGGCAGGTTTCTGATCAGAATCTCCTTATGGTGTCTCAGAGTCGCTTGATCTTTAAGATTATTATTTTTCCACTCCGTATAATTTGACATTGGTCCCACCACAATATTTTGTTATGTATTGTATAATTTTCTGTTGTTATTAAGGAAATCAGTGCTTTGTAAATTTTTATCCCTTCAGTGAGTTTTTGGTTTGGTTTGAATTTTTCTAATTATTTTTAAATAGCTTCATAAGTGGCACTGTGAGATTGTTGCATGTAGCTTTTTATCTCCTTAGTGCCTGGTGGTACTTATTACAGACTCCTCTCTGTTGCTGCTACCACAGTTTCCTTATGTTTTCACTGCTTTCCTATGCATTTCTTAGTTAGTGTAGGAACCATTTTGACTCATTTAACCTTTAAAAATAAATCACTTTTTTTTTTTTTTTTTGAACTCTAATACTTTTTTTGAGAACCTTAGACTAATGGTCTGGAATTTTTTCTTAATGAATCAAATCCTTAATAAAGAGTTGAAGATTCTGGAGCAGTTGAGGCATAAAAATCCTTCTAATCCTGACCAATTTTTTCCTTTTGAGCTTAACATTTGCAGAAACATTTAAATAGCAGAGTGCATGATGTGGAGAAGAAAAATATTTGAGAATTTGTAGGCAGTGCTGTTAACTTTTAGGTAGAATTTATAAGCAACACATAGTTCACCAAAACAGTTCTATAACATACTCTGTTAATATCAACCTTTCTTTTAATTTTCTATATCAAACAACTGCTTTGACATAGGAAAAAATAGCTTCTTTAAGGTGTGAAAACGACCCAGAAAAGACCTTAGAATTACTTTATTAATTTTTTTAACAGCATTTTAAATAGTAAATCATATCTTACATAGTAAACCATATCTTCATGCTTCAGAAGTAGTCACTTTATAAAATCCTAAAATTAAATTTCTTTCAGATTTATTTTTTATTATTTTTTATTATTAGAAATCGTTGGGTACTTTGATACACTTGAAGAGGTACAAAAGTATTTTATTAAAGGCCTGAACTAGCCAGGACTGGGCACATAACAGGCTCTCTCTCCCCTCTCATTTTGAGTTAAAGGGAGATCTCTCAGGACTTCAAAGGATCTCAGGCTTTCAGCCATTGTGCATAAAAATATCATTGGCCCAGTTCTGCTCATGTGCAACTCATTGAGAAGAGTCAGGGATATTTTATTTGTTTTAAAGTGAATTTATTTAATAAACCACTATTTTTTCATAGCCTAATTCTGTTGATGTAGGATAGAGAGAGTACAGACTATAAATAGGATATGTCTGTGGAGGTTTGGGTTGGCTCCCTGCCAAGCCCAGCTGCTGGCCACACAGATTCCATCCCACCTCCCAAGGGAAAAGGAAAAAAAAAAACCCAAAAGAGAAGTGTAGTAAAAATATATATATATATATTCACATATATTACAATTATATACAATCAAACACTATGAATCTACAGAATAAGAACCCCAAACAACCCCAAAAAGGAAAAGGGGAAAGGGAAATAGGACAAAAATAGGTAAAACCAAAACAAAACAGATACATACACACTCGTATACTCAGGGAAAAGCTCAATAAGTAACTAATACAATAAATTCTCACCAAAAAAATCTTCCTTCAAGAGAAACAGTAGAGATCTCCATCTCCGACTGAGGCACCAGTTTCTCCAAGAGGCCTCAGCTCACATAGATAAGAGCTGAGCCAACACAGAGACCTGATGTCCTCCCCAGCACACGAAAGGAAGAGAGAAAGAAAGAAAACTTTGTTTTATATACCCCTGATTATGTGAAGGAATGGTGTGGAAGACTTCCTTAGTTATAACCTGGTTACCAAGGAAGGCCCAGACCAAAACCAAGAAAACTAAACCATCACAATGTCTGGTTGAATTAATTTGTTTCTGAGCTATGGGAAACCCCTTTTTTTATTGATCTCATCCACATGAACTGGTAGAACTCTAAAGTTGTTTGTGTATACTCATTTTCTGTGTTTCCACTGACACTTTTTTCCCCCCTCGAGGTAGTACTGAAATGCACAACATAGGTCAAGCAATTTTCATTTACACACAGATCTTTATTAGTTTGTTTTCTTCAGTCTCTCTATTTCATTGTGATTAGCATCTTCTAGTTTTAAATGAATACATTATGGATACACAGGTGAATGCAGTGTAGCACATTCCCAAGAACTACCTTATTAAAAACACCTTTAATTTTGAAAGTTTTTTTCATTATACATTCTGTCTTCAAAGTGGCTGGGTCACGTGTGCTGGGACTGTCCGTGGCACTGTTTTGTCAACACTGAGGGAGTTTTAAGCTACCTTGTGAAGTAATTTTAGTAAGTATGCTATAAATTGAGATAGAAAAATGTCAAAATATAAAAATATCAATATAATCAATAAGTGGTTCTCCCTCAAATATTATTTACTTTAAAAATCTATTTCACTATCAGAGTAGTTTATGTAAAAGTACATCATGTCAGTTTGAGCTATACAATAAATCTGGAAATCCAAAACCAAAGCTTTTACAGTGTACCTCAACCAACCACAAAGGATACAAAAAAACTAAATAACAGTTAACATCTTCTTATAGAACAAACAAAATTCACGCCTATTTTCTAATGAGCAAATATTATCTACAAAATTATATATAATATCTTAGAATGTGGTTATTGCTTCATGTTTGCCATCTGTCAGCATGATTTAAGTGCCTGAAATGGCAGCCCATGAAAAATATCCCTTAACATTTGAAGAGATTGGCATTACAATTAGTGGAATGGGTAACATTTTCTGCATGAATTCTTATGCAAATCTGTAAAAATACATCAAAAGGGAAAAATTACAATGTTTTACACAGCTCTAAAAAGAGTTTAAAAATGTATATCAAGCTATTGGATGAGTATTTTTTATGATATTAGAAATGGTTAATAAGTATACATAATTTTACTCATAGTGACTGTAATCAAAATAGCTCTCTGATAGACAGAAATTTTGTCTTAAGAGAGAATATGCTTTAATTTTTCACTTTTCCTTCTTTCTTTTACTTTATTCAAGTAGGCAGAGAATAAAAAGTCTGAAAAAGAATTATTTTAATTTCATTCACAAAAACATCAAAAGTTTTATCTGTAATGATTTTTTCCTTTCCCTTCCCTTCCCTTCCCCTTCCCTCCCCTCCCCTCCTGTTCCCTTCCTTTTTTTATTTTCCTTTCTTCTCCTTTCTACAATACTTTTTAACGGCAACAATTATTTTTGTTTCTTTTTCTCATGGTGCAGATGAATTTTTTTTTTTTTCTGATAAACTGGCACAAGCACTGTGCCAAGAGATTGTACTTTTCCATTTTTCCTGGAATTTGGAAAGGTCTCATATAAAATGATCTTTATATATATTTTCCCCACTATATTTGTCTCCTTTGTAGAAGTTCCGACTGATTTTCAAACTCAGAAACATGATTTTTTTTTTTTTCTTTTAAGATCAATCATTGCTATGAAAAGACCACTGGAAATAGAGTGACATTTTAAAGCTCACATTCAATGGGTTTAACTCCATATTTTTCTGTACTCTCTCTGCAGAGAGTCATATGCCTGTAACCTGAACCTTTCATGGGAGATAGTGTTAGGGCAGAGTCATACATAGGACTCAGAGTTTTGAGCCTGATTTAGCCTTTAACTTGTTTCTGGTATTTTATGAATATTATTTTATAAGAACCTTCACTTGGCAAAATTCAGAAGAAGAAACATGATGTCTTTGCTCAGGCAAAATGTTTGAATTATGTCACAGAACTGGTTTTTGTTAATAACAAGGTGCATTTTTAAGATGCAGCAATAATAATTTAACTCCAGTAATGATAAAAATACAATGGAAGTGACTTGTGTAAATAAGAACTACCTTGATGTGCTATTGTGGCTGAGAATTGTATAAAATGAGTTTGAAATGCAGAAAAAATGAGATCTAAGGACATATAACAGGTTGGTTTTATTCTTCAAATCTTTCCCCAGTGTGATTTTTCTGGGTAGTTAGCTCCATTGAGATAAAAAAATACTTTGCTTTAGCAGGAAATGATCAGCTTGTTGTGAACTTGTGCAATTGTGGCTAAAAGTACTTTATATTCTCTCTGCCTGTTTTTGTTTTTCCTCGTTGTTTTCTATTATTCAGATTTTACTTCCCAATTGTTTTCTAAATTTGATTTATTATTATTTGATTTAATTTATTATTATTTATTATTTCCACTTACAATATTATGCTTTTTCCCAATCCAAGGCAATTATATTGGTCAATAATGCTTCTTACATGTTTGCATTCAATGAAGAGGAGGAAATGTTTTTAGCTTTGAGTAGATACATTTCAAACTACTTAAAATAATTTGGAAGTGCTTACTGGCTAATAAACATGCAATCTGAATGCTGTCTTCAGCTTAGCTGTCATTTTCTAGGAAGTGATTGTTCTTACCAATATGTAAATATATATGCAGAGATGAAATTAATAACTAATGGTGGATTTTATCTTGATGAATTTAGATTACACACCTGAAGGGAGCCTACAAAAAAGATGGAGGGGGACTATTTACAAGGCAGGATGGCTTCGAACTGAAAGAGAATAGGTTTAAATTAGATACTAGGATAAAAAAATTCTTGCCTGTGAGGATGGTGAAGCACTGGCACAGGTTTCCCAGAGAAGCTGTGGCTGCTCCATTCCTGGCAGTGTTTAAGGCCAGGTTGGATGGAGCTCTGAGCAACCTGCTCTAGTGGAGCATGTCCCTGCCCATTGCAGATAGGTTGGAAAAAAATGATTTTAAAGGTCCACACACAGTGATAAACTGGTCCCAGCCACTATAACTAGGACACAGGGATCAGACAAAACTTGTTAACTGAATTCTTAAAGCAATGATAGAGTAAATCTGATGTTTTAAAAAATCTACACAAGGCCATAATAACTAGAAGGCATAAGACATGGTAGTCTGACCAAAATAATATGAAAAGCTTCAGGAGAGATTTTTGAACATACAAATAGTTGAAGATATTAAGAAAAATTGACCACTTTACAAGACCCTGTCAAAAGCATTTTTGCAACTCTGTAAAATTATTTTTTTCCCAAAAAAGTCTATTTCAGAGTGAAACGGACACAGTCAGGAAAGGAACAGCCTTTTTATATTTGGAAAATGTACCTTATAGTAAAAAGACAGATGTTTTTTGTGTGTTATTGAATATTTCTGTGTGATATTGAGTAAGGGAGATGAGGGAACGGAAGCTTTATTAAAAGACATTATTAACACAAGAAAAGAGAGGAAACCTGTATTAATTCAAAAAAATGTAGAATTTATAAAAGCTGAGGACAGCTTTGTAACCACCAGAGCAATGAGACTTTCTGAGAATTGCCTGTAACAGAATACTTTTAAAGTTAGGCCTGACCCATTTGCGTAAATGATGATATTACACATTTCTTTGTAATAAGGGGGTTGAGGGTGCGATTCTTGGAGGTGGAGTGACAGGAAATATATATAAGTTCTACTTTTTTAGGTCTAGTGGAGGAACTTCTGGGATTGTTCTAGAAACTTGATAATGTGCTGGTAAGGGGAATGAAAAAAAAGGAAATATACTTCTGAGAGCACTTTTTGTTTGATAAATTACTGATTTTATTGCTTCCAAGGCTGGGATACCATCAGGATATAGATTAAACAGAGGATCTGTAAGATATTAGAGAAAACAAATACATTTTTACAGTCTCAGAAAAAAATTCAAGTGATTCACTGTTACTATAGTAAATTTGGGGACTAGGGAATAGTAGCTGGATGGTAAGTTGTTCATTTCTTCTGGTCCTTTATGATTCAGCATTATAAACAATTTTCACCTTTTCCAAGGAAGAATTCCTGGGGGAAAGGAGTGCAGTGAATACACTGTATAATTAATCT
The DNA here is from genome assembly GCA_013396755.1 of Sclerurus mexicanus. NCBI lineage: Eukaryota > Metazoa > Chordata > Aves > Passeriformes > Furnariidae > Sclerurus > Sclerurus mexicanus. The sequence goes on from VWZF01003785.1 coordinate 78,856, forward strand.
TCTGCATCCATCTGTAAGTAAAAGTGTGTTTGCCCTTGGATTTCACCAAAATCATTCTGAAACTGTATATAGAGGGTGAGTTCCATTTGCTCTCTCAGGATTTTCCTATTCGATCAAAAACACTTATTTATTCATCTGTTTTGATGGGAAATATTTTCACTATATTCAACTGATCTGGCAGAGCTTCATAAATTGTTTAGTAATTTAGTAGAAATATACTGTTGAATGGATTTTTCAAAGGGATATTAAATTAATACTACTGCCATTTCTACGCCTGATTCTTTTTGAGCAGTCAAAAATTATAATTGACAGGAAATCTGATGTCATTGAAAGTGATGACAAAAATCCACTTCCTTCAGTAAGAAAGGTTATTGGTAATTTTCTTTTTTTTTTTGTCATCTTGAATCATATATAAAAAAAGGCATTTTTTAAAGCCATTTCTCCCCTCCTTTATTCTTGTGAATATCAAAACAAACACTTTTATGTTTAAGATGAAAGCAAAGTATGTTTCTGTTTAATCATTCTGAAGAGCTTTTCTTTTTAGTATTTAGGCTTTCAGTTACTGACTACAAATGTTAAAGTCAAAAGTCTGAAAATTTGAGGGGGAGCTTACATGTTAAACTTCAGGCTTTAACAGCATCCAGCAACTCAAGGCAGTACTAACACCAATGCTTTCTCACATTTTTGCAAGCACAATCAGCAGACTTGTAAGTTATGAGTGATACTCACTTGGAGTTTTACCTTCCCACAAGGAATGGCTGCTACTGAGAAGCCAGGGTTATGGGTAAATGACATTAGTGTTTTCAGCTGCATTGCTCCCTGAGGCTTTTCTCTGTTCCTCATGCTCAATGTCAAAAGGTAGAAAATCTTTGACTCTTGTTCTGCATATCAAAGATTGAAAAGGAGCTGCAGATGAACTATATGTTGTCATCCTACACTGAGAAAGGTATCAACACAGAGAGCAATTAAAAGCATAGTTTATCTCATTGCTCTCACATTTAAAGTTAGGTACATTTCTGAATATGTAAGGTACAAGGGAAATACTTCCTTGTGCATTTTAAATTTTAAACCAAATGGTTTAGTTTTATGGGAAGCTCATCATCAGGGTAGAACCAAACTGCAATTACACATTAATCTGATCTCTTTCCCATTAATATCAAACTACCCAGTTACTCTATGGGAATAATAAAACTTTTTTCATAATGAACCTAGAATTTCAGTATTAAATAAAATTTATAGAAAAAAACATTCAAAGTAGGTATATTGAATTAATTTAGAATTATTTTTCCCTTTCATTATGGCTGCCTAAATACATATTTTTTTGTGATCGACAAACTAATCTCACTCAATTTTGCAAAGATTCTTGCAGATAAATCTATTTTCATTCTACCTGTGATAAGTTCCATTAGCATTTACAGTATTCATGGGTACACATGATAAAGACAGCACAAGAATCCTATTTCCTTAGTTTTGACCTTTTCAAGTATTGGCCAAGCTGCATTGAAAATTTTGTCATGGTTCCCTAGTAAAATCACAGAACAAAACATGATTTTATGATTCTGATATTAAAAACTCACATGCTAAGGAAGTGTCAACAGTGTGAGTGAAGGTTTTTAGTATGGATCTTAATGAAGCATCATTCAAAAGTCTTCATATCAGAGCTGAGCTTGTAGTATTAGGTATATTTTTATTACTTTATGGTGCTGGGAAGATGAAGAGTGAGGTTACCTTTTTTTCTTGAAAGAGGTGCACAATAAATCTATTACCAGGTGAATGTGAAGTATTCATTTATACTTAAAATCCTGGGAAAGGTTTAATAACCTGCATCAATGGTAGACCAGATGTAACACTGAAGGAAAATTCCCAGTGACACAGCTGTCCTTGGTATTATGCTGAAATTTTCCTTTATATGAGATGCACATTCACTCGGTTATAGGGAGAGCAGAAAACTAAAGGTCTGAAACTTGCCACCATTCAATCAGAGGCCTATTTCAGTTTTCAGCTTTGTCTTTCACTCAAATGTCCTTCAGGTCTCTAAGATTGGAAGCTGGATTCTGCCCACTGGTCCCTTGACAAATTTTCCTACCCTTTCCTGTACATGTTCTAAGGAAGCTTCTCTTTTTCTGGTACATTAAAAAAGCTCCATCAGCTTACATCTGTTACTACAATTGACTCCTCTACTCTTCTGCTGGTACGGGTGTACTATATGCTTTCCTATTTGGAAATGTTTATTCTATCTTGAGAGTCCCAGAAGAAATTTTAATAGTTGACCCTTTGGACACTTGCTGTGACTCCAGAAACATATTAAAGTTGTTTCCATAGGAGGTCTGTAGCTTTTAGCCTCATGTGGCAATAGAAAAAATAGGTTAGTTGTTTATAATTAATGTTTCTTTAACTAGGTCATCAGAGTATAAAATCTCACATCAATGATAATTAATTGGCACTTAAGCAAATATTCAGCAACTCCCTTGTTAGTCTCAGAAAGGCATCAGCTCTGTCTGTAATTATCAGAGCCAGGCTTACACCATTCTAACAAATTTGGAAAACTTTGTGCATAGCGTATGTTTTACTATGGCTTTAATTTTCTTAATAATGTAACAGAGAAGAATTTCAAAGGGATTTATAACTTCATTGTTTTTCATTTTAAATTATCATTAATAGATCACACTTTATGACTAGATTCTACTCCAATAGTCTATCAATCTCTACTACAGGCCTAAACCCATCATTAATTCTTTAAAATATAATTCAAATGGCTAGTATTGCAAACATAGTTTTAATATATTCTAACTGATTCTTAGGAGACACCAGAGAAATAACCACCCTAGTTATTATTCAAGAGTCATTATATTATGCACAAATATACAGTTGTTATTTTTATTCATAGGACAAGATGTAGCTTTTCTGTTTGTTTCTGTGGAGTTTTTTTGTTTGTTTGGTTTGGGTTTTGGGTCTTTTATTTGTTTGGGTTTTTTTAATTATTATTATTTTGAAGTTGGACAGTGAAAAGAAACCAGAAGTGTCTTAATATTATATTAGCATTAACTAATTTGCAAGTTACAGTGGTGTTGAACTCATTTGCCATTACTAACAGAAGGCTCACAGTCCTTGGGTGCCTTCCCTGTGCAGGTCCCAGCAGGCGATTGGGTGCCCTTGCCCTTGGAGGGCTGTTGGGCAGGTTTTAGCCCCTTTCTGGGAGTCCAGGGGTAAGGGATAATGCTGGTGTAAGAGAAAACAGAAATTATCAAGTATAGGATTAGGGGATTTTGGAAGGGTGAGCACATTACCAGGGAAAAGGGATAGATGCTAGGATGGGCTTTTAAAAGAAAAAAAAAATTGCATTGTTGTTGAAAATTTTCTATGTGCACTTTTAGACTGTTAAATCATGGATTTGACTAACAATAAATTCTTGGCTCCATATGCATATGCTGTATATCCCTTCTGGTCTTTGCAAGATGCCGTGAATAAAAAATGTTCTGTGCTTCACTGGATTGTGTTTTCAGGAAGATGTAGAATTTCTTTGTGACTTATACTATGCAAGATGCTATTGGCACATGGTAAATAAATAGTCACAGAGGCACTGGTGCATTGAGAAATCCCATGAAATATTAGGGCAATGTAATTTAAGAAAATTATTGAATTAAAACAAATTTGGATGACAAAATTAGGTGGTACTCTAGATTATATGATGATAGCATTAAGAAAAGACACAAATACCTCTGTGAGAAAGAACAATCTTAATTGTGGTTGTAGGCTTTTTAACTAAGTAGTGAGGATTAAATCGCTGTAATGTGGCTACTGAGTGCCATTTGAGATTCTGTAACGTACAATGCCTGGTAGCTGGTACAGAAAAGCCCAGGTCTGCCATAGGCCTCTGTGGTGGATGTATCCCAAAACCCTGGGCCAGCTCAGGGACTACGTATTCTGGTTTGGTAGCTGAACCCCACAGAGGTACTGTTAGGGTGAACAAGACAGCACTTGGTTTAAAACAGTTAATGAAGAGTCCTGAGGACCTCAGGGCAATTTTATTGGACACTCAGTAAGAGCCACGTTCTATTTAAAAATGTTTGATTAGAATCATTCTCCTTTGTTTGAATCAGCCAGACTCTGGAGACACTAGAAATAATCTTAAGGGGAAAGAGATTAGGATGAGAAAGGATATCCAGAAGTGGAATCATCAAGTGAATTCTGTCTTTCAATGCCTTTTTGTCATAATGGCCATTGAGCTAACAGAGCTCTTCACATAATTAAATATTCAAATATCTCTGGTAAGCAGCCAAACTCTTCTATTCTTCATAAATTTGCTATGACTCAGGGGCATCCAATGAAGCTTATGGCATGAGAAACCATGGATGATTGTTTTTTCCAGCCGTATGACCACACAGTATATTAATACTAACGAAGTCTCTCAGATGCATCCTGCTGATGTAAATCCAGAGGGATACAATGCCTTCTTTAAGTCTGACACTAGTATGAGTTATTTAATTACATCAGAACATTACTTAACTTCAGAACTGCAGTCAATCCAACATACCCTTCCTCACAGTCACAATTGCAGTGTAGAAGTTGATCTGCTTTTCTAATATTTTAAATGCTTTTGCAAAATGTTTTTTGTTTTTTATTTATAAAGAAACATTTTAAAATTTTGAGCATGTAGTTTATCTTCTGTATAAATGCATAATTTAATGGATTAGTAGGAGCATCCAGTAACCATGAAGATTATGCACTTTCCAAACCTGTTTATCCTCTGGTTTTGGCTTAGTTCTTGGTAAAATCTACAGGCACAAACAAGTAGAATTTTTTACTTAATTTGTTTCTTATATTAAAAAATGTGTTTGGAACACGTCTTTGGGACACAAAGCTTTGATATGTATCCAGGGTTGAGTTTGGCTGACCAGAACCAGGTTGGTTTGTTTTTTTTTTCAGAGATATTGCAAGAAGCAAAAATGATCCAATATTTGCATTTAAAAGATGGTTTCTTAGCTAGTCGTTCACGCCTGTAAGTCAACATCTTAATATTTTTAAGATTCCAGTGTATACTTAAGGCTTAACAGCTTAGTAGATTATGAAAAAGTCAGTTAATATCACAGACCAGCTTAGGACAGAACCTGAAACTACAAAAAGACAAAAAAAAATAAAAAAAAAAAGGAAGAATCATGCACTAGATTTTACTTGCATCAAAAATTTAATATCAAACATTCCCATATATATATGCAGAAGAATATGACAATTTGGTTTTCTTTTTTATTTTTTTTCCCAAGAAAACTATAAAAGCTTTGAAGTACATAAAAATCCCATTTAGCATGGGGATATGAAAGTATCCATGAGTAAGTACACAGAACTTGTAAATATGGCATTTAGAATAAAAACAGATTTCACTGCCTGGGCATAAATCAATCAGTGTGCGAGACCTTCCTGGGGCAAAGGAAGGAGCAGCGAAAGCACTTTGATAAGTTAGAGAAATGTGCTGGTTTTAAAAACTAGTTAACAACAAAACAGCATTGAGGATGAATAAAAATTATGTTAAGGCATCTGATGACAGGAAGAATCTTCTGTTAATATTCACTTATATTTAAAACAAACTGCCAGTCAAGATGTCTGCAGAAAGCACACGTTCAGCTGTCACTGAGGAGACTTGGCATTTCTGTCCCATCTGCTCCTTTCCCACAGCCTTACTTGCAGCAGTTTGCATTCACATTTGCAGTTTATTTGAACAAGCTGCTGTAAGTTTTTTCTTTTTAACTCCTGAATTTTCTTTTTATGTAGAACTTGATTGAACAATTCTTTGATTGGAGGAACTCTTTAGTCATCAACTAGACAAGCCACATCCCTGGAAGAGTTCAAGGCCAGATTTGATGGGGCTCAGAGCAACCCAGCCTAGTGAAAGGTGTCCTGGCCTGTAGCAAGGGGGTTGGAATGAGATGATCTTCAAGGTCCTATCCAAGCCAGCCCTTTCTATGAGTCCTTGATTGTGCAGTCAGTCTCTGGTTTGTATTAGCTGCATGTCCTTAGGTCACAGAATCACAGAATCAACTATGTTGGAAAAGACCTCTGAGATCATCGAGTCCAACCTTTGACTTAACACCACCTTGACAACTAGAACACAGCACTAAATGTCTCATTCAGTCTTATCTTAAATACCTTCAGGGATGGTGACTCCACCACCTCCCTGGGCAGCCCATTCCAAGATCATGCTCCTGTTTTCTAGAAGCTATGTTCTCATGGGGTTCTCTACATGTGAATAGAAATGATGAGAGAACAAATACATTTTCAGTCATGAGACATAATCTTTTCTTTCTTTTTCAATATTTATGTGAACAGAATTTTATTGTAAATATAGTTATAACTTCTATTAAAAGAAGGGTTAATATTTACATAACACCGGAAGCCTCTTTGGGGATAAGATGAATACCATTACAATTTTTGTCTTTAGAAATTCATTTTTTACGAAGATGAGAACTTGCTTTGAATATGGAAGTTTTTTTGGTGTTTTTTTTTTTTTTTTTTTTGCTTCTAACAGAATTACTTTGTTACAGGCATTTCTAATAATCTACTGCTCTGAAAACACCAGTTAGTCTTCATGCACTGCTATGGATACTGTCCTACCTATATTTTGGTAATACCCCAAGCTGTTTTGCCAAAGGTTTACAATTCATAATGTTGAAGGATGTTGAGGTGTTATTAGAAATAACATCTTAGCAATGAAGACTAGATAAAGAAAAATATTTTAAGTATGGAAAATGCCTTATACTAAGATAAAAAACATAACAGTAATACTTTGACTGATTTCAGTAGAGGAGCAAGTAGAGTCCATGCTCAAATTTGTTATTAACAAAACCTGGGTTTTATCACCAGCCTATTTTCCCTAATAGTGACTGTGAATAATTTATATGTAAATTATATCGTCATATTATATAGTCATATATATTATATATTATGACATTATGTAGTCATATATACTTAAATGTGTCTACACTGAGGACTGCATTTACTGTAGAGACACGTGAATTAGGTTTCCTCAGGTGGCCAGAACCAATCATGTTCTGACAGCCTAGAGCTCAGAGCGGTTTCATTTACACAGAATTCTGACAGATTGAATCAATCTGCAGGAAGGTGCATTATATATCCTGCTTTACATATTGCATGCATGTACTGTACAGTATAAGTTAAATAATAGCCATTTTTGGATATATGTGTGTGAAATTAATAAGCATTTTAACGACAAAGAAACAGAGAAGCAAAATGGATGAGGAAAGAATGGGAATAGGATTCAATTACTTACAGTGGATGCCCTTCAACCCATTAAAAAGTATTAGGGCAACCCTGATGCCATATGTTTCAGTTTAAGAAAGCTTTTAGCATCGTATGTATTTCGCACTGTCCCTCTGGGACAATGGTGACCTTCACGATGTACAGTTTAGTTATTTAAAGGAGCACTATCCTTAAATAAAGGGAATGGGATAGCAACGAAGGAATCATCATTTCTTTATCTTTCATTGAACTTCATATGAATTTTGTGATGCAAAGTATATACATCTGTATCTTTAATATGGTTTCTAAGAGAAGGCAATTTCTATCTTTTGACATTCACATATTGGAATCTATCTCAAATAATCAATTAAAATACAATCATTACTAAGTTGTTTTTTTCTGTAAATAAATGCTATATACATAGAGAGATACAGAGAGAACATATGACATATATGTTAGATATATATGTATGGGTTATATATACCGTGATAAAAAGATATTGAAAATGTGTTTAGCCCTTTCACTCTTCTGGCTTGAAATGAAAACAGATCATGTAGGTACATTCTCTGGTGTGAGAGCTGCTAGAATGGCCTGAATTAAAAAACAAAAAAGCAAAAAAAACAAACCCCAACAAACAGACAAAACCAAATATCACTAATATCCAGCTTCTGTGTGAATTCATGTCCTTATTTATATAGATCAAGAAGCTGACTTAAATTTATTATCTTAATTTACTCAAAATTTATTTGCTTAAGCCAAAACTAAAGAAAACTACCAGCGTGAATCTTAGGCTTTCTGAAACTAAAATTCAATCTGACTTCATTTTGAATTCAGGATGAACACTCGTGTCTTCCTGACTCTGTTCTCACCATTGACTCTGTCTTCCAGTTTTGTGTCATTGCTGGACTATTTCATTTTTGCTGTCATTGCTCTCCTCCCTTGAGAGGTGTGCCTGGGATTACCTGTGGGCAGACGAGTCTCTTGAGCAGTCGATTCCACAGCAATTGCTTATAGGATGGTGTGAATAAATCCTGAACAATGCCTGTGAGCCCTGGCTGAGGCACAAAGACTGAAAAAAACCACCACAGTTGCTGTAAAAACACATAAATGTTGTAGCAGCATTAGCACTGTTGTCACTGTGTCACATTTAACACTGGGTTAAATTATGATCTTTTATAAATGAACTGTGTGAATGCTAATGGCCATATCTTCAACAAATGTAATTATAAAAGAATTTGCTGCATCTATCCCTGCCTTGGGAAGTTACTTGGTCAGGCAAGACATTGGCAGGCTTTTTTTGTTTTCTCTGAGTCACATGTAGATATCTGACAATCTCTGAAGTAATTCTTTATATTTCACCTTTGGGCCTTAAGTGAGCAGGATGTTTAAACAGATATTTAATCTGGAGCATCTTTAGAATGTTTCACTGGGATTTCTCATTTGCTTGTAATTTAGGCACAAATTTGAAGCAATAAATGAAGGATTGATTAAAAAACAGCTTTAAAAAGTGGTTCCTTAACAAAAAAGCCTCTGCAGTAGAAAAATCTTGTAGTTCCCCATACAAAAAACATAACTGTAATTATGTTAGAATTCCTGTGCAAAGAAACACTTTTAAAGGATAAAGCTCACTGAATGTCTTCCATCTATATGATTTTCAATGTAATTTCTAAAATGGATGACATTGTTTTAAAACATTTCATTCTATATGCTTTCTCATGGGAGAGATAAACTTGGCTCCTAAAAAAAGGGCAGCTTTTGACATTCTCATGTCAAAGCAGTCCTTTTTACACCTTTCAGTTCTCCTTCATTGAGATTAATATTTCTTATATTTCCATATTATATATTGACACTGTGTCTAAACCCCTCATGAGCCTGGAACAACTCTCCTAGGATTTTAGAACTATGCTTAATTTCAGCACATACAACTCCATCCCACAGAAGAGGAAGGTAATTATAGAATCATAGACAGGCTTGGGTTGGAAGGAACATTAAAGATCATCTAGTTCCAACCCTCCTGATGTGGGCAGGGACATCACCTAGTAGATCAGGTTGATCCCTGGAGTGAAATCTGTGGTGAAGAGCAGAAAAACACAAAGCAAAAGCAAGTAGCCTCTATAGTGAGATATTATGGAAGCTGCAAATATATTCTTTTGCTTTCTTTGAGATATAGTAAAGAAGCCTTACTGAATCACTGAGGATAATAAGATAAATCTAGTGAAGGACCAAGGAATGATCTTGGCTAGTAGCTACTATTTCAATTAGTTTTGTTATTTTGAAATGTCAAAAATAACATGTGACTTGAGAATATAGAAAAAATTCTGTAATGGATATAAATGTACTCTCTTGTATGAGGAAAGTATCTTATCTGTATGGTATGCATTTTATTCTGATAAAATTGATATGATATTAAAAAAGGAACAGTTGCATGTTTTGAAAACTTTTTCCAGACTTTAAAAAATCTGTGCTTATTTAAATTATTAGAATGTTTTAGTTTATTTAATCTGAGGGGTCTAGATGCAGAAATCTGGATAATATCCTGCTTCAAAGCCCCAGTGAGACACCAGCATGCATGGATCCCTGGCATCTCTCTTGTTTCTGCACAAAAGTGAACCAAGGAACAGCTTAAGCAGGACTCAAGTTTTCCTCCTGCAAGGATGTTTTCAACAGTGATTTCAAAAAAACCCCCACAAATTCTTCTTCAAATAAAGCACCTGAAAACACTACCAGATGTCAGTCATCTGGTGAGATATAGTAGAGGCTGACAGAATTCAAATCAGGGGAAAGAGATACCTGTATGTAGTTTTGAAGATGCTTTAAATAAGGGGTACTGATTCAATGCTGGTTCCCTGAAGATGTGGAAAGTTCCCTTTTGTTAAGCTCTATTTTTGCTGGGAACCCCATATTATTCTGTTCAGAGCCAGGAGGGATTAAATTAAACACAGACAGAACCTATCAGTTGTCAAGCAGAGCAGTCGTCAATGGCATCCTTTATCCTGGCTTGTAATTTTCAGGACTGCATAACCTTAAAGACAGGCTCTCTATTTTACAAGGCTACAAGAGATAGATAGGTCTGATTCTAGTTACTTACTGGGGTGGAATACCTTATAATTTTCCAAGTATTTTCTGTCCCTTTTATGACAGCACATAGATTTACATTCAGTGCAGTTATATATGTGTAATATGTGTATTAAATATCTCACATGTACTAATATTAATTATCCTCATTTACGCCAGAACTGCTGGTCTTTAATTTTTAAAATAATCCTAAAAGATTGAGATGAATCAAGAAGGAACTCAAAAATAAAGTTGCATAAAATAAGCTTGGTGCTAAAGTACTGTTGTTGTATAGTTAAAGTAGCATAGACTGTCACATAGAATCATATATAGTACAATGTTTTATAGACTTCAATTTAGAGGTGTAATGATAGATTTAACAGGAACCATTTTTTGGGGGAATTCATGACTATTATTATAATTCTGATAGACAACAGTATTGTGTAAAGGTTTAGGAGTCTTTCTCAAAAAAAGTATTATATTAGATGTATACAGGTAAAGTTCACCTTATATATAGCCTAGAGCTACTTATGTGAATATAAAATGCTTTATTTTCCCAACATATTCAAAATCCTTCCAGGTTTCTGATACTCTCATTTAGTGTTCCCAGGAGATGGTTAAGTGTATCTAGTTTCTTTTCTTCATCTCAAGACATTGCATACTGTTGAGTAAGGATTTAAAAAAAACAAAACAAAACAAAACCCTTTCAAAGCTTATGCTATAATCTATATAATTCATGACTTCCATAGCTAACTGTTCAGAAATTATTAAAAACAAAAACTAGTTAGTGTTTAAAAAGTACTGGGGTTTTTTTTGGGTTTTTTGTTTGTTTGGGTTTTTTTGTTTTTGTTTTTTGTTTGTTTGTTTTTTCTTTTTTGACTTCTCTTGCTGTCAATACAGCTGGTGGCATCTCAGCTATGTTAATAACTTCAGTCTTCTGGTGAGTTCCGTGACTGGTTCATTGATGCAAACAAGCTACTCAATTCAGGTATATCTGAATCATAGCAGGGTTTCTTCTTTTGAAGAAGTGTATTCTGTATCAGAACTATTTTTTTAAACTACTATTTATAATTTTTATGAGCATGTCTGTTCTTGCAGAAAAGAATATAACATAAAAATATCCTTTTAAAATTAAATGAAATTACATTTATTTCTTCATAATGAAATTATAGCTAAGAATGATCTTGAGGATAAAGACATAAAGTTGTTTTTTCACTGCCTCAAATATTTCAAATATAGTCCTTTATTGAATTAAAAAAAAATAAATATCTGCTCTACTTGGAATTTAATTATTTATGTTCAACAGGAAATAATCTGATTAGCTGTTCCATATATTGACAGTAAGAATTGATAGAGATAAGAAAACACTGTCAGTATTATAAAAAGAGGACAATTCATCTTTATTTCAAAAGTGACAGCATTAAATAGTTTAAATTACTAATGGTGAAAAGGAAAAAAAATGAAATTGAAATACTTTGAGCAAGATTAATATGCAAAAATATCTGTCATTTTTTTGTCTAGAAGTTGAAACCAAACTCAATTTCAATGAATGATAAATGCTTTCTTGAGAGCTTTTTTTCCTAACAAACATCCTGTATATTTATTTTAAATTCTACAAAAGAGAAATGGTTGGTGAATAGATCTTTCCTCAGTGCTACAATGGTGAAACTCTCATCTACTCACTTGATGCTGAACTTAGTCATATGTGTATCACTATTTCTTAAATATCAAGTATATGATACAATATTCTCAATTTTGGAATCAAACACTGTGATATCTGTGTTTTCAGGCAACGATATTCCCTGTATGCCATGAATGAAGTGTGGTCTCAGTTAGCTAGATTATGTTGGAATATGTACAGAAATAGAGTGATCATTTTCATGCCGTCCTTCTTATCTTTGGCAGTGGCTTCATTAACTTTAGTAACAAGCTGAGCCAATTGAGCAGCCTGGATTTTTCTTCCATCATAAATCTAAAGTAGATGTAATTTTCGTATCGGTTTATTAACTGCAAAGAAACCCATCAATATATGATCTTCAGAGGGTTCCCTGTACCGTCAAAAGCAGCTGTAGGGGTTTTACAACAGAGGAGGGAGGGCTGATTGCTGAAGACAAGTAATAACTGAAAGGACTGTACATTTCTGGAGTTCTCCAAGACCTAAATTTATTCCCCAGAGGAACAAAGACAGCAAACACATTTGAAAAGCTCTGAAAGTGACTGATGGAATAAACTGTAAGTAAGGGGTCTTGTCCTTCGCCCTCTACAATCTTGCCTGCTCTTGGAATACCTAGCATAAATACACTTGCTATCTGTTTTCAAGCTCTCCAGATTTTGAAATCATACACTTACATAAAAAGAGTACTCATCCAGCTAGTTTCACAAATGAAACAATGAGGACTATTTTAAGATAAGTTGAATATATAAGACAATAAAAAGAAGTGTAACAAATCATGTAACTTATCTATTCCAGTAATTTGATATTTAGGTAATTATCTTACCTCTACTTAGTTTTGTGTGTTGGTTGCAAGGCTTTCAAACAACATTTGTTCCAACACTAACTTGCAAAATTTTGCAAAATCCTGATCAGCTAACCAACTTATTTTTAAGGAAATTGTCCAATATTCTTATTAGTCATTATATGTTTGATTTTTTAAAGTAAGGTTTAATCAAGTGCTTATATTTATATAATAAAATCATAGAATGGCCTGGGTTGGAAGGGACCTTAAAGCTCATCTTGTTCCAACACCCCTCCATGGGCAGGGACAACTTTCATTAGACCAGGTTGCTCAAAGTCCTGCCCAACCTGACCTTGAACACTTCCAGAGACTCGGCATCCAGAACATCTCTGAGGGATCTGTTCCAGTCCCTCACCACCCTCACATATATAATCTAAACCCACTCTCTTGCAGTTTGAAGTCATTCCCCTTTGTCCTGTCACTACAGGCCCTTGTAAATAGTCTCTCTCCATCTTTCCTGTAGGTTCCCTTCTGGTACTTGAAGACCACAACTAGGCTTCACACTCTGAAGCCTTCTCTTCTCTAGGCTGAACAATCCCAGTTCTCTCAGCCTTTCTTCACAGGAGAGAGAAATGTTTCCAGAGAATCTGCAGCAACATCAGAAATGCAAGTGGGCAAGCAAAGCAGCACATATTTATACATTGGTGATCATATGACAACAAACAACTTGGGATGGAATTTTGGAATGCATATAATGAAATTAGCCACCTAAACTTCAAGGGGAATATTTTTCACGAGGCACCATTTGTTGTTTTAAAAAGAATTTAGTGAATTTAAAGGATACAGTAATCAGACCTCCAGCATTTAATTGAAAACTGTAAGTTTTCTCTGTGTACTGACAACCTTTCCTAAGAGGTATCTGAACTCTCTTAGAACCTTTGCTTTTGGATTAGAATTTCTCTGCCTACCTACACAATTTATAGGGACTTGTACAGATATTTCTGCTAACTGATTTTCTTTTATTTTGAAATTCAGTGAACCTTAACTGGCTTTACATGATTCAGAGACTTAATATAGAACAGCTATATACAAGCTAAAGGTACTACTATATATGAGATCAAAATACACAGTGTTTTTCATAGTTTTTCATTCTAAACTGCAGAAATAATTGTAGTCTTCTGGCTGGTTGAAGTTTATTATGGTGTTTTTTTTTCCAATTTATAATGAAATAGTAACAAATACTGCTAATAGGAGTTAGTTCAATCTTAGCATTCAGAGTACTCTAAAGCCAAGTAAACCTAAAAACCTTTGGAGGTTCATTGGGTGGTACATGAAACACGTTGCTGCCAGAAAGCTACCAGGCTCCTAGTGTTGTATCCAGAGTTTTAGGGGAGCAAAGACACAAGAGGAAAAAAATTACTTCTGCAGTGTGTATGCGAGACTGTGAAATATTTCCTTTGTTCTGAACTGACCAGGATATAGAAGTATCTTAGTACATGAAGAGTAGGAAATCACTTCTCTGGTAAGGAAAAAAGTTAAAAAGTAAACAAACAAAAATCCAAACTAAATTAAAAACCTGTCCTTAACTGATGTGACACATTTCCTATTGTTTTCACCCAGCTGTTATGAAGAAGCGCCATTGTTTGGCTAAATGTCCTGATTGAGAATTGAAACTCACAGGGGAAGAATGGACATAGTTTTGCTAGTTCTTTAATACATTGGAAGTACTTTTCCTCTTTTTATTTTGTTGGTGCAGCAATTTGCTGTCTTTGCTATGGGTGAGTGAGTCACTAATTAAATACAGGACCAGAACATCAGCCAGCAACCCAATCTTGCTCATGAAATCACTAGATCAGTGAAGGATCTGGTGCGTTATTATTATGCACTGCTACTGTATTGTCTCTAGTTACTGTAAAAAACAGACTGGGAGAATGTTTTACCCCGCTGTTGTATTACCCATATATTCAGTCCAGCTCTTGGTAGCTGAAAATATTAGGGAAAAAATCATGTAATGTCTTGACTGATGAATATGAGTATTGAAGCGTGTAAGTGAAAGTACCTGACATATACCTGGAGAGAATTAATCAACCAAAAGCAATGCCAAGTAGGATATTATATGTTTGCAAAGTACATACTCAAAATGAAGTGAATGTTTTATTAGTTTATTATTCAAATGTTTAGTTTGATCCCTTATTATTGATGCTCACATCAAACATAATTCTTTTTCCTTCACTTACTCTCTTTTCCCTGAAATCCATCTATTATTAGACCATAATTCTTACTCCCGATTTTATACCAATAAATATTGGTTCACTTTAGTCCTTGTGTTGGTGACTTTGTACGCTCTTATTGCTAATGTGAGTTAATAGTGCAATATATATAATGGAGTTTCA
This sequence comes from Sclerurus mexicanus, assembly GCA_013396755.1. Lineage (NCBI taxonomy): Eukaryota > Metazoa > Chordata > Aves > Passeriformes > Furnariidae > Sclerurus > Sclerurus mexicanus. The sequence goes on from VWZF01003785.1 coordinate 94,010, forward strand.
CTGAACTTGTACTGCTAATGCTGAGTATTACAAACTTGAGTTAAGTGAATATTGACCAAATGCATATATTATTTTTATTATGTTTTTGAGATACATGGAAACAAAAGTTACACTAAGAAAATCTACGTGTTAGAAGGTAGAAGCAGGACAATCTGAGCTGAAAGAAGAGAGGAAATTTTGAGGAGACGGAAGAGATCTGGGGAGGAGCCAGGAGATGTAAGGGAGGATGCAACAATCATTGAGGGCTCCAAGTGAGATAGAAGTGGAAGAAACAATTGTAGAAGGGAAGCAAAAGAACAGTCTGGCTCAAGAAAAGCAGTGGTTCTGAGGAAGAAATGAAGATTAAAATTAACTAGGAGAGAAGAGGAAGAAAAGGAAGAGCAGGGGAAGAAAAATTGTTATATATGAAAACTGATATATGTGTAATTGTACAAGTTTTTAATATTGTTTTATTAGCACTGTTGATAAAATAACCTGATAAGATATATGAGCTTCATTCTTGGACTGGATGGATTGATATTACCATATGATTGGTACTATTGATATTACCATATGACAAGATAACAAAAGAGTACACACATTCACTTTAAATTTCTTTTCAGGAAAATGATGATTACTCAATGGCCTAGAATGTAAAATACCTGAGTCATTGTATTAATACAAACTTCATGTCAAGTGTCAAGTTGACAATACTGCTTACAACTAACACTGTCCATGAAATAACTTTGACACTGCAGTGTATTCTCCTGTGGAAAGTTTGTTTAGCCCTGGTTTAAACTATTTGGTGAGGCAACAGAGGAAAATAGAAATTATAGAATCTTAAAATTTAAAATTACGGAAAGGATTACTCAGAATATCTGCAAACACCTCTCTTATGAAAACAGGCTGAAAGAGTTGGTATTGTTTAGCCTGCAGAAGAGAAGGCTCTGGGGAGAGGCGTTGGGGCCTCAATACTTGAAGGGAGCCCATAAGAAAGATGGGGACTTTTTAGTAGGGTCTAATGTAATAGGACAAGGGGTAAAGGTTTTAAACTAAAAGAGGGCTGATTTAGACTAAGTATAAGGAAGAAGTTTTTTACAGTGAAGGTGGTGAAACACTGGAATGGGTTGCCCAGAGAGGTGATAGATGCTCCATCCCTGGAAACGTTTAAAGTCATGTTGGAAAGGGTTCTGAGTAAACTGATCTGATTGATGATGTTGCAGGGATGTCAGACTGGGTGACTTTTAAAAGTCCCTTCCAAGCCAAAATTTTCTATGATTCTATAAAATCTCAGATTTGCCAAAGGATTTAGTATCATAGACTCCTCTGTAACCAGGGGAAATTAGTTGCAGAACTGCTTTTGTTAATCTGTGCACGTATAAACATTTAAGGGTCTAAGCAAAACGTGATGAAAAATTCAAGAAAAGGAACAAGCTTATAGAAATAACAGTCTAATATTTTTCATTATGAATGAAGAATTTCATTCAAGGAAGAAGTGAATTCTTGGGATATTAACTCAAAATAGGTTTTTGAAAGGTTTTGATTGTTTAAGGCCATGCTTCTTTTCTTTGCCTTTGCTGTTACTTTTTCAACACTTATGACCTTGTCTACTTACAGATACTATACCCATTAAATCCTGTTATTACAGTCTTTATTCAGCCTCATCAACTTCTCCAAATAGAGTTGAGAGAGCAGGAGAGGGAAGAAATATGAAAGTAGATTTAATAGGGATAGGTAGTGATTCATAGTGTTTCATAGATACCGTTAAGATAACAAACAATGTATCCTCGATAAATAAACAGGATTTTATAAAAGCCTTCCAGCTTGCTCCTGGTGATAGCTTTTAGAGTTTCAAGAGCTAAAGCATACATTTTCTTCAGTCAAGGTTGTGCTTTGCAATCATAAGGACATTAATGTTCTAAGGCACCTATTGAATGAAAGTCAGTCATCTTTTATACTCAGTGAATATATCTTTCTCACTTCATTAATTGAGAAGAGATTATGATTTTTATGAACTTGTTCTGTTTGATATTGTTCAGTGGATGTTTTTTGTGAACCCACTGATTCTCAAAAAACACCAGTGACTATAGGATTGTGTGGGCATAACTGAGGGAATTTGGCATAGCAAGTCAAATAAAATTGATATTTGTAAAATAAATGATTTTTTTTTCCCTTTTGATACCTGATATGTATTTTAGTTGCACTGCAACTAGTACAGTAACTCTATTCTACTTTTGTAGGGCTCATATGCTTGAAACTATGTATTCAAATGGGCCTCTGTAAACCCTTTCAATAGAGGAAAACTCAGAAATCTAAATGTTGTGTGGGAATTCTAATTTATGTTCAAAATCTCCACCTTGTACCTGCCTCACTTCTGTGTTTAGACATCCTACCAATGAATAGTCTAAGGAATAGCCACACCATCTGCATAAACATCCAATGTGGATGCTCTGATTTCTTTTCTACTCCTTGTCCCCTCAACCTTTTTGTGTCATGTTGCCACTACCACTGTCTTGACAATATCATCTTTCTATTGACTTCAGTCCTCTCAGTCATCTTAAAATAGTATGCAGCTTTGTGGTCTACTAATCTTAGCCCCCAAGTACTTACAATAGGCATTATGTGGTATTAAAGAAAAGGTTGCAGTTCCAGTTACATCTGTGATTGAGCATGTAAATATATTTGTGAAATAAAATGAATTCTTGAATGAATTCTTGAATTCTCTATGAATTCATTATCTATGAATTCTTGTTGTTAACCTATATTTCCTGGGGGTTTTTTTGTTTTGTTTTTGGTTTTTGTTTTTTCTTTTTGATTTGTTTTGTTTTGTTTGCTATCCCCCCCCCTCCCCTGCCTCCATNNNTTTGTTCCCCCCCCCCCCCCCCCCGATTTCCTAGAATCAACCATTGGAGAGATTTCTTTTCTTTGTAGAGTCTAAGAAATATCATTACTCATAGCTGATACACTGCTTTAAAGGGTCTTTTGTTGCAGAATAAACACTTGAAATATGCCACTGGATATGAGGAATGGTCTGGATGGCAATGGTTTATAGTGACAATGCAATCAATTGTAGGTATTAGTTTTTACTATAGAAACAATTTGTCAGTCTCTTTGTCAAAATGAAGCTTGACTTATCTTTCTGATCAGCAAGACTAGGAATATCAAGGTCAGAGAAGACTGAAGAAATTTGGAAAATATCTGGTTTGGGTATTTGTATGTTTCACTCCAAATTTACCTTCTTAATGCTTTGTATAAACCTATGATTTAAAAAGAAATTAATCTTGCTGGAAATTTAATTCAGCTGATTAATTTTAGAGAAGCCAAATAAGAATAATTTAAATGGTTTTGGTTAGGATATATTTAAACCTTTCCAAAGTCTACTTAAATCACTTTGTAAGCCCATCTTTTAAAAGCAAGTGGTGTGCTTTGCATGAAAATGTCAAAACTGATGACGAAAAACCTCAGTATGAAAGGAACTGCTAAGAGAGTTTGTTCTTTTAGCAGCAAAAGTATTTATTCAAGCAGCACTGGAAAGCTAGCCAGCTCACACTGAACAAACTAACTTCAACTCAACAGTGCAAAATGAGCCATTTTATACATTTCACTACATGATTACAACATACAATTTTGCATAATAATAAGATTACAATATCTGATTATGCATATTAATGACTAGGTGGAATCTGGGCAGAACCTGCCAGAATCTTCTTTTGGCATCAGGATTAGGTGGTCGTTTCCAGTCTTCAGCCTCACTGTAGGGTTCTTTAACTCCTCTTCTTCACCTTGACCTCTTCAGCGTTCACTGTTCATGACCTAGGCACTGAAGCTTACAGAAAGTACTGGCTCAAGGCCATTTTGCTCTATTCAAATGTCTACATTGTCATGATTAACGGCGCTACGTTGTTCATATATAGTTTTCTAAGATCAGGTCCAGTGGTTTGAACATAACACAACTCCATGTTCTCTGATAAACTCAAGCAAGGCAGGTGCTGAACAGTTTCTGCTGATCCTGTTAACCATTTTGAGGGTTTATCTTTGTTTCAAAACAAAGACTTACTTTCTCTCATAAAATATTTTTTCCTATACAATAGTATTTCCCCTGATGGTATGTAACTATGCATCATTGGGAAGGAAGTCAATTAATTTGTTGTTTTGTTCCTCAATAACAAAGGATATTTCTACTGATCTGGTAACTGTTCGTAAGAAATTTTTGAATGCTTAGAAGAATTTTTTCTAGATTGCACTATGTAAGAAAACAAATAGTATAAGTGGAGGAACTTATCCTTGCAATCCATAGACACCAGCAGCAGAATGATAAGGATTTGACATTTATCACTCTTGCAGTGATAGAGTGAGTGTCCAGTTGTCTTTTGTTGACCTTCATAGGATAAAATGGAAATCCAGGCAGAGTTTCATGGACATATTAACAATGAAGAGACATGTAAAAAACACTGATATTAAAACTAGTTCATTGATTTATTTTTTTTTAATTAAGGGAATAGTTATTCTCAGGAAAGTAAAATCTATAAAGCAATATATCAGAATACTGGCAGACAGCTGGGCACAAAATATCCTAGTAATCAATTAAAAAAGTCAGTAATAACATACATTGAAAAGACTTTTACCCATTCTTGCTGGAGAAGTTTGTTTTAAAGAACACATTATCACTTTGAAGAATGAATTGTTGTTCTAGTCTGAGTCAGTACTGAGTGAAAAGTTGAAAGGTACACTACACATGCTAAAGAACTAATATTCATTATCTACTTTAAAGGTATTTAAAATTGGTGACTGCAGCTGGTAGATTATATGTTACATTACAAACTGTCAGAAAGCAGAGGGCTCTTTCCATTAGCCAAGTAAATTGCTGGACTTCATGTTCCCTTATCTGGAAATAAATTTGTAATAGAATATTAGATTATGAAGTGTACCTTCATAACTGTTGGTTCTTTTGCTACGTGCCTTTTGTGTGCCTTGAGTAATCTCTTACAAGGCAAACTGTAAGACTGTGAATCTAACCGTGGAAAGACATTAACAATGTGTGTGAACTGGTTTTCTCAAGGGTCAAGTGGAATAAAATATATATATATAAATAAAAAATGCATTTCTTCAGAGAATTGTCACCCTTTCACCTCTTGCTATCTGACTTTTCACTACTTTTTTCATTTATTTAGGCTTTTCGTGAAATAAAATGAATTCTTGAAAGAATTCTTGAATCTCTATGATATCATTTTCTATGAATTCTTGTTGTTAACCTATTCTAAATTGTATTTTGAACTTTCTTCTGAGCAGTGAAACAATGCACAGGGAGTAGTAAACCTGTTTTATTTCAGGGTTTATGGTAAAACTTTGAAAGTGTTTTCCCCTTGTGTTTATGTATACTCTTTGCCTTTTAACTTGAAGGATCATCACTCCTTTTTGTCAGAAACCTTAGACTTTTCTAATATATAAGACTTCTTTCAACAATCTTAGCCTTTGGACATGTATGCGTAAAATCTAGTGTAAAAATAAGATTAAAAGGAAGAGAAGGCCGGGGAATTCAAGGTGCACCAGAAACAGCTCATTAGTACAATAAGCTACAGAGACAAAACACATATTTAGAGAAAAAGAGCTAATAGATTTATTCTGAGCACTTGATACTTACTTATCTTTCTTACATATACTTAGAAGTATATATTTAGGACTTCAGAAAGTAACAACTAATGTTTTTGCAGTTAATGAATATAGAAACATTGTGCATATTTTATAGTATTCTTTTATAGTACATTTTACTTTACCTGCACTCTGTCTCACACATTTTCATGTGTTAAGTTTCACATTTTTTTTTAGCTCTGTGGGAATTTACTATCTAAAATCCTGTGCTTTAAAATTAAAATTTACCCCAGGGCCCTGCCAATAAAAGAAATACAAGTGCTATTATTCTTTTATGCTATTTTGAATTACTATTTTCATGGCTGCCACCTGATCAGCTGTACTTGCCTGTGAAAAATCCCTGTTTGCAAAGTTTAGAAATGAGAAATTGCAGTTAATGTCTTCAAGAGTATTAACACCACATGAAGAAAAGAAAATGAAAAAAGGAGAAAAACCTCCCCTGGGTTTTTCGATTCTGTAATTTAGTGTGTGCTGCATTGCACTATTTGATTGTACTTCTGCACTGCACATTTTTAATGTAGTTCAAAGGTACAATTATGTGCATTTGAATGATAATAAACAGGATACATTGCAGAGATTTTCCAGGCAACTAAAAGAGATTTGAAACTCTCCATAGCTTTCATGTCTATTTAGAAGCATAGCAATTATCACTTAGCAGTACCCAAATCATACATTTTAATTAAAGATATTTTACCACTGGGATTACACTCAAAGTGTAGTTGCTTCTCACTGTAAACCACAGCATCCCAGCACTTCAGTGGTCACAGCTTGTCTGCCACCAGGTTTTCAGGCAAATTATCAAACTGAAGTGAGAGTGGTTTTGCTGCACTGCACAAAAATGGTCAGCTGCAGCAAAGAAAGTGGAGAGAAACTGGAAAACACACATCTAGTGCATAAAACGTTTTCCAGTTCACAAAGATATAGTTAAAACTCATGAGACAGACGTTCAACTTGCTTAAACAAGCTAAAATAGTTCTAGGTAAGATGTAATCACATGGAATATGTTTCCATTTTTGAGCCATTTTAATTTTTTTCTGGAGTGAATTACAAAAAAAGGCACCCCCCAAAACAAAAAAAAATTAAAACAAAACAAAACAAAAACAACAAAAAAACCCCAACCCCAGCAACAAACAACAAAACAAACAAAAAAAAACACCAAAAAAACCAACTAAAAACCCCAAACTAAAAAGTGTCTAATTTTCCATTCTTCTTTTATTACCTTGTTACACCCATGTTACAGAATAAATTCGGTTTGGGCGGTTTTTTTGTTTTTTTTTTAACACTCAAAACTTTGTAATGGTAAAAGAATGATAAACTTAGTTGTTGCATTCAAGAAGAAGTGTTCCATTTGAGAATTTGGACACAAGGCTTCAAGTAAGGCAAAACAGAGTAAAAACTTATGATTTTTACATTTTTTTTCACTGTCAGACTTTTTGGTGATTTGTTAGGGGTTTTTTGTTCTCTTGGTCTGACATCTGTTGATAAAAGAACAGAAAAATATTGACAAACTACTTCCTAGAGTATTACTAACAAGGAAATAGGAAATCTTCACAGCAGCAGTTTAAGATGACTTTAGCAGAACTTTCTCTCTTTGAAACAGAGTTTAAGGTCTGAATTACTACATTTCTTTTTTTAGCTCAGTACTGTGCATGGAAAACAAATGTTTATAATAGGATGGATTTCCTCTTTTTTAAACTATTGTACATTGCTTGGCAGGTTGGAAATCTAAGCTTTTTTTGCTTGACACTTAAGAGAGTGAGATCCCTGGGACTGAAATTTTTGGTGTATGGGTGGTATTTGACTTTTTTAAAGGACATGCAATTGGAAAATTTCCCTCTTAAAATGACATAATCTAGCTCTTAATGGTGTGAGAGAAGAGCAAGATAACAAAATATATAATTAATTTTTTTATTTTGCAAGAAATATTTTATAATCACAACCATAAAGCATTATTTAATTTTACAATCACTGTAAGACTGCAATCACAGTATATCCAAGAGGAAGAATTAGCTGCTAGCTAATGTCTCTGGCCCACAAGAAGATTAAGCTAAAGCTACTTGTTTTACAGTTTCCATTCCCACAGTGAACAAACTGGCTGCCTACTAAAACAGGTCTCAGCACTGCCTGTTGGTCCTTGTGGGATATCAGCAGGTACACCCGTGAGTTTTTTACCTCACCTGAGATTTTAAAAACACCTTCAGGTTTTGTAGTGACTCTTTTCTTTGTTGAAATGACCACAGTCTCTTAGTTTTAGAAGCCACTTGTTTCTCTTCACAAATACATGCTTTTAGTACAATATAAAGGGCTTTTGCAAGTTGATTGAGAATAAACAGTGTAAACAGTAGGTATACTTTCTTCTACAGGCAGCCACATAAGCTCACCTTTAAAAATTTTATTGGAAATGCATGAGAATGTCACAGATAGCACAAGTGGCCACTAAGATTAACAATGTCAAGTGATTTCTAGTAGACTATTCTACTGATGTGATCCCCATATTTGGAGTAGTTCTTGGTTTCTCCCCTTTAAATTATGAGACCAGAAGCTTGTCACTCCATTTTCAGTAGGAAAGAAAGGAAAAATCTCAAAATCAACTAAATATTCTCTTTTAATGCAACCATATATTTATTCTGAAATAGTGATTCTGAGATAGTTTCTTTTCTCTCACCCTTTTTCGTGAGCTAGAACTTCTCTCAAGAGCCTTCCCATTGTTCTTTAAAGGAAACTAGATGTTTTAGCTCCTAATTCAATTTTTTGTTCACATCTAGGTTCAGTTTCAGGGGCTGAGAAAACCATTTGACTCCCATTAACACCATATCTGCTACTGTGTGCCTTCTCTGCCCCATCACATCAATACAGAAGTAGGTTGATTATAATATTGTTTTGTAGAACCTGTGCAATCAGTACTGGAGCTATTAAATGAAGCAGTTGCCTAGCAAACAATGAAGCAAAATCCATGCAAACTTGTTGAATGTTTTCATGTTATCAATCTCTGCATTCCTCTGAAAATACATTCTTTCAAAAACTTTTCAGTCAGTTCTAGTTTTTCATGAGCAGATACTTGTCATTGATGTCAAATGTCTTAACCATCATGCAAGCATACTTTATAGTATTGCATTTGAAGAATACTTATATCTTTTCAGGTTTTATATATAACTGTGAATTTCTTGTAATCAAAATGAGATTTTTCTTTATGAATAGGAGAATAAAATTTTTAATATTTGTAAATTAATGTCATATAGGTTTCCTAGAAGTCTTTGTTTAAAAAGTGAAGAACCTTTATCTGTAGAGAAGGCAGGAGACAAACATATGTTTGTAAAGGAGCACTCAGCTTTTGTATATCCTTTATATCCACATGATTTCTTTCAAATACCTTTGGAGAAGAATATCTTCACATTCTTTAAAAAAGGAGAGATTCTGCTTCTTGAGAACAAATTTCCATTGGGTGTATGCTTTTTTTTTTTAGTTAATCAGCTCCCTAAATAAGAGTCTTATTTTCCTAATTCTTTCGAGTTGTCCATTAACAACCCTTACTATGTCATGAAGAGAAAAGAAACACAGTATTAGGGTTTTAGGTCTGCCTTTCTAATCTAATATATATTGTAAAAGGAATACAGAAGTCCAAGCACTACATTAGAAGTGATAAGTGCTAGAATTTTTGTGTTAAGGTATCATTATCCACAGGGATTTTAATAACTGATACTTGAAGAAGAAAGGTAAAGGTAATGTAGAATTCCACTAATGAGCCTCAAGATCTAATTTAATAAAATTAGCTATGAAAAATGGATGTGCATAGGAGCTACATAGCTCTGAAAGCATCATTTATAGCAAAGACAGGTTTATTACAACTGAAGATTACCAGGAGTTTGGTTTTTTTTCTTTCAGTGATGAGGTATATTTTGATTTCCCCATAAAGGAAATTGTGAGGTGAAATTCAACGATATCCTTTTCCCCTTGAGAACATACAGTAATCTGCTTTATTGCCTACTTTACTCTTTCCCTGAAAAGCTGTGTGGTTGCTGCAGGAAACACCATGTATTGAATGGGGAGAGAACAAATTGTGGAAATCAGCTCCAAATGAGAGATTAGTGTCAGACTGGATAGAACCCTCACCAGCATTTCTGATCGCAGATCAAACAGAATTTCCTCTTTTTGAACACAATTCCAGCCAAATACTTACACATGGGAAATTAAGCCAAAAGAAGCCTCCATGTGTTGAAGTGCTCAGCTGGATCAGGACCAGAGGGGCTGGCCAACCTTTGCTTGTTACATTGATTTCATACTAAGTGTCCATATGTTTGTAGAGACCTGTTCTTCGTGGAATGCTTCAAAACTAGTTTACATTACGAGCTATATAGAAAGAAATTGCTTCAGCCAGCTCTGCAGTACGTCTGTGGTGTATTATGCTGCAGTGGTTAATAGAGCACAACCACACTGTAAAATGGCTCAGGACAAAAGCAGAAGAATGATGAATCTAATTAAAAATGCAAGGGAAAATGAAGCAGGTAGAGTGTAATTACCTGAGCTGAAATTTAGCCTGGACATAAGAATTAAAAGCTTACTCTTAGGAAGCTTTCTTGACTTCTTAATAAACATTAACAGTGGAGGGTGTTGCTAAAGCATTTGCCTATGCATGTTCACTTGAATTTACATTGAATTTATGCAATTCACTCTCAGCATTAACATACTGATAAACTACAAGTTAAGGATTACTCAACTGCATAATCCGTATATGGCAAGGAGCTGTGTCTGCAGACATGTTATTCACTACTAAAGTACTATAATTCATGTGGGGTATAGAATGCAGTTGGAACGAGGGCTACCCAAATCCAGTCACTATAGCCTTGGCACAGAAATTATAGAAAATATGAAGAAAGCCAGGATATAATCTCCACAGATAATCCCATGTATGTACCCTTATTTGTATTTTCTACATATGGTGGAGACAATGGCTCTGGTCCAAACCAGAGAGATAAACATACCCAGTATACTTTGCTCTGGATGGGTTTGTGAATGGGTTTTTGACATGGCAACACAAGAACTCTTGATCTTTCTTCCATCCAGGTGCTCCCTGGTTGGTGTCTTCCTGGTTGAGGAAGAAGATTTGAGTTTCGTGTTAAGCTCAGGACTATAGGTTCAGTTTGTTGTGCTGCACCACCTGCAGTGACCATATGCTGGGCTGTCTAGCAAGCACCGCACTACTTAGGTCCATTTTCCTGTGTTCTGTCTCTTCTTTTTGATACCCTTGTACTTCCTTTACCCCATCCCAGTCTTCTCTCAGACAGCCTGCCCAGTTATGATTTCTGTGGTTCTAGTTTTGCTACACCTATAATAAAATCTTAGATCTATAGAGGATAAATGGTATTTTTGGTAAATGTTGGCTTCACAAGGTTTTAGTACCCTGGACATATCTGAGTCTCATCTCTAAGTACCTGTGAAGCCTGGCACAGACTCACTCACAATTCCCTGTGCAACCAGCTGTAAAATCTGTCTTCCTTCTCAGCACTGTCTGTGACTTGTCACACTTACCTGTCAGGTACAGCAATTTCCATCTCCTGTCCAGTGGTCATCCACGGTAACATGCTTGGTCCGCTGGAAATTTAACATTTATGAAGCTGATTGTAAGAGCTTCTAGTGCAAGGAGATCATCTGTCAAAGATTAAATTCACATTTCAGAAATATGATCACAGATCTGAAGTTCACAATGACTTTTAAAAAACTTATAAAAACGACTTATAAAATGACTTATAAACGACTTATAAAAATATAATGAATGTAACTTCAATCTGTGTCTCTAAATAAATTTTGTGGTAGTCTAATGGTAGAGAAAGAATGGAAAAAAATGGAGGGAAAGAAAAGAAGCAACATCATCAACTATTCAATCTCAATCATGTTCATAGGACCACTGTGAGAAGATTTTTGGTGAGTGCTGTCTACATCTGGATCTCTGAACTTCAGCTAGGAACAGTAGGAAGGTGTTTTCAAAGAAGTCCAAGGACAGAGAAACCTATAGGATTCTTGCAGATGGTGACAGAAGCCAAAGGGGATTCAGAAAATCTGATGGGGTTTAAACTAGAGAATTGAAGCATGAGGGAGAAGAGGATTGAAAATTGAGATGAACTGTGATCATGATCTAGAAACTTGGTCTCAAAAGCATTGAAATCTTCTGGTTAGGAGAAGCTGAAAGCTGTGAGTTAGAGTTGGGGTTGGGTTAGAGGAGTTAGAGTTGGATTAGATTTTGAAAGTATGAGGAATTTTGGATTCTTATACAGCAGATCTTTACTTAGATACCTCTAAATATAATCCTTCTTTGGCATTTGGAAGGTCCACGCAAGATTATTTCATCCTGTTGTCTCTCTAACATGTGGGATCTCTAGGCAACCAGTTCCCCTTCATTGTCCTCTCCTGTCTCAGGTGTGTGCTACCTTATGTACCCATTGACTTCAGTGGGAGGGGAGCATTTAGATATGTTTGCCAGTATTAAAGGCCCAGAACTAACTCCTATAACTTTCAAGATGAATGAGAGTTAATGGTGTAAAAAGTCCTGTGATTAACAATTATCATTTTTTTAAAGAAAGATTTCCCCATCCTGGTCTATTAAAACTAAAAAGAGACTTTTTGTTAACAATCTTGAAATCAGTGTACAGACCATTCAAAAGTACAAAATAAAATAATAAAAAAAAAAGTCAGTGGTTCATTGTGATTTGTTCTCTTAAGAATTTAATAGAACAAATGAATCTGCTTATTTACCTTTTTGTGGTTTTGTGTTTTTAAACAAAACTCTGTTCAGCAAACAAACCATCATTCCACAAGAAAAAAATAAGATATTTAAATTTAAAATATGTGTTGAATCTGCTAAGAAATTAATGTTGTCCGATATGTACAACATTCATGGGGTTCTTTGGAACAAATGTTCACTTATAGGCAGAAGTATCTCTAGACTTTCAGAGTTAGATCTTTTTAGTAGAATAAATAAAAGAGTCAAAAGTACCTGAAGTACCTAAACTGAGTTTAATTTGTGTGGATTTTGAGCTTTGTTTTTGGAGAGTGGCTCATAGAGAAATTTGAAGCTGCTATAAACATGTATGTATCTAGCCTTTGTTTAGTCTGACAGTTTACAGCACTGGGAGCAGAAGAGCATTTTGTGATATGAAATACCCTCCGGTGTCCAGCCAGCAGAAAAGACTAAATCAACCAACTGTGACTTCCATCCACTGCCAAGGTCACTGATTTCAACCAATATGAGGGAGACAAGTAATTATTTTCAAATGTGAGACTACTGAGTACAGAAAGGGTAAGCTCACCAAGAGTCAGTGGAGCAGTGCTGTTTCCATTCATACTCCAGCAGCTCACATAAGAGGAACTCAGCAGAAAGATGCTATTAAATAAAAAATTTTAAAAAAGTATTGCAGTAGTACAGCAAAGGCATACTGCTTTGGCTGCAAGATGGGATCTATTGCTGCTCAGTTGCATTCACTTGATTTATATATTTTTCTACTTTCATGCATCATTTTGCTCTAGGATTTGTACAGCCATAAGTAGAAGGAAAGAGACTCTGGTTCACTCATTGATACTTTATGATAAGTGATTTATTTTCATTATTAGTCTAAGAAACTTGTTGATTTTATTTACATCTTAATTAAATTAAATCTTTCATAGGAATAGTTTTTAAATTATCCGAATAATTGTCAGCAAAATAATTTTGTCTAACTGCATGTATAGCTAGTTTTCCCTGTAAATGTACTTGTAAGCATTGCAATAATTATTTTGTCTTTCAATTTGTACTAATTCAGTGGACATTTGGATAGCATCAAATGTTTTAAGGAACTTGAATGGTAATTTTTTTGTGATTTTCCTATGGAAAATCCTTAGAGCAAATATCTTTTTCAGGTGTTAATTAGATTGATTCCTACATCTACGTTATATATTAGCAGATAATACATCCAGTAATTTCTTAGAAATGTCTGTGGAATATATATTTTTTTTTGTCCCTACAGAGTCTATGTAATCTTGTATTTCTGTTTAATACTCTCAAAATAGAAGTTTAGACTGCTATAAAAGGAGAACATGGTGGCAATTCAATTTCTGATATTGTGATTTTTTTGGAAATGTAGCTTTCCCAAAAAGTATGAACAGATATAAGTAGAAATAATTCCTTACATGTTTGATTTGTCAGCTGAGGAGCCAGCTGGTTTGAACCAGTGCAGAAATCCTGACTTGGGTAGAGAGACAGTGATTTACATTGATGGTGGATTAGGTTCATTGTCCTTAACTGAGTGAAACATTTATAGGGCAGTTATGCTATTAAAGATTTGTAGAAACTGGCAGGATGTATGAAAGCTGTGCAAGCACTTTTCAGAAATAGCCAAGACACTTGTGTGTTACCCCAATTGTTTCAGTCACAAATCCAAAGGCACCAGTCAGGCTGATAGAAAGAAAACTCCCAGTCAGACCCAGTACAATGAGATAAGGTGTTACCTTAGGAACAGGAAGAGTGAACTGATGCACGAGTTCCCAGATTTACCGCACTCCACACAATCAGGCTGTTATCCAAATTTCAGGCTAATTTTCCCCTTTCTCTCAGAGTTGAGTTTTAGTGGTTAAGATGTGTTCTATTCATTATCGGACACCATACTATCCTACATGGGAATCTGATTCTGAAGTGGCTGGTAGTTCTCTTCCATTCCAGCTTTGAGCATTTCAGCTCCACAGAGCACTTGGCTACCGTGAGGCATTTCTGTCCTCCCTCTGTCTCTTCATCTCTTCATCCTCCCTTTGCCCTCTTCTCTTCACCCCCTCCCTCCCCCCTTTCCTTTTTCCAGTTTACCCATTGGGTAAACCTAACTCTACTTTGGATTCAACATTAAGGCAAAGATACTAAAAAGGGATTATTTTCCTCAGTCTCTGTTAATGAATTTAGAGGTGAGGAGAGCCAGCTGCTCAGAAGCTGCTTGTCCACAGTTATTTGTGGTCTGAAAGTTCATGGCACATATTGCAACTTAAGGAAATAAATCATTCCTATGAGCCAACTATGGATTTCATAGAAGAAAAGCATAAGCAAGCAAATATTCTCTTAATGAGACATATTTCTAGCTAATATGCTACAGTTTTATTAGCTAATTAAAGATGAACAGTAAAATGATCAAATAATGGGCACATTTAAAATTGAATCAATAAATCAGTCGGTTTCAATTATTCAGTCACTAAATTACTGCATTGAGTAATCAGCTCAAGTTATGAGTTTGACATGGAAGGAACTGTTCAATGTTAGCTTTGTCTTTTGAGAATTTAAGAGGGATCTGGTTTTCATTTCATCCTAGAACTCATACAAATTCTTGTCAATAAAATGCATATTCCTTCTATCTTTTGGACTTCAACACTAGATGAGCACTTAAGCTGTGATTGAGCAGCAACTTCTCATATTCACAGATGTAAAGAAATAGAGCTTTCTTTCAGAGTTCAAGGAGTGAGTGGATGATACTCAGAAAATGGTTTAGCTTTAGGTAGTCCTACAAGGAGCAGGGAATTGGACTAAATGATCCTTATGGGTCCCTCGCAACTCAACATATTCTATTTATTCTTTATCTCTGTGTGCCTCAGAGTCTGTAGGTAGCTGGTTTTACTTTGCAAGCTTTATAGAAACATTGAAAACTGTTATTTAGGCACAGAATGAATATTCTATGTAGAGGACTGAACATTTAACTTTGCTACTGACATTTAAATATTCTATAGGATTAAAAATATAAACTTTTCTATACTGAAAGTGTTTTTAAAGCTGAAGCTGTCAACCTTAAGACCCAGGGTAAGCATAACCACCATAACTACCTCAGAAAAGGGCAGACATTAGGAAAGCATTGGACAAGAGTTTTAAGAACGCTTGAGGTTTTTCTTTAGCAGATATTTTTTACTATTGGACTATTGCTGAAACACTAATTAAGCTTCCTGATGGATTAATATATATATCTTCTCTTTTATCTAGATAAAGTTTACTTGGTGTAACATGAGGAAATGAGCTTTCAGTTCCTGACCTCATTAATGTTCATGAAGCCATTTTTAAGTGTAGGACAGAATTACTCTCTTCCTTATAAATATTTCAAATAATATTTCCTTTAACCAACAGTAATCTAAAGATCCATTCAGTGACAGTCTATTATGTAAAAGTAGTAAAAATTACATTTCTTCCCTCATGCACACATCTCAGGATATAATTCTTACTTAATTTCCTTCACTATGCTGGTATTTTAAGTAATAACTTCTTCAGAAAACAAATGTAACATTTGTTTGTTAAACCACAAGAAGTTTTCAGAGATTTTATTGAAACTGTCATAAAATTATAAATATGTCGAGACACAATAAGCATTTTTCATAGCAGAAATGTAATTTTGTAAGTTTATTAGTTTGTTTTATTCAGTGAGATTGCAGTCTGAAAAGATCATATGCACATTTAGTGCTGTTACAATAGAAAAATAAATGTTTGTGTATGCTCAGACTTTAAATAATAACTAAAAATGCTCTTAACCATAAGGTTAACTGTATGATTGAATTTCATGTGACTAATCCTTTGATGGTCTTCATGTTAAAATCCAGTTATATTTGCTGTATTGAATTTACACAGAAATTATCATTTGTATATTGAATTATCCAGTAAAACAAATCCTTGAAAACTACTCTACATTGCTTTATTTTTTTTTTTTTCTATTCTTGTTATTGACTTATAACTTTGCATAAGTACCCTTATGGAAAATATGAAAGTTATTTTTTTCTCATCTTATGTTCAGTGGAGTATTTACCTCTAAATGCCTAAGTGGCGTGATTTGCCTGTCTTTTTCTGGGCTTTGATTTTTTGATTGGTGATGATATCTGATTCAGCATTTCCATGGAACAGCATACCATTTGTAGTTTCTTGGGATAATATTCATGCTGAGCATTTAAGAGTCATATCTGTAATCAATACTTTAAGCAGTGTGAAATTTTAAAACTTGTGTTTGGCTCAGGCTTATTTCATTGAAGTCTTTTGTCTTCTGGGATGTGTGACAAAAGTAGAGACTTTTGAAAAACAGAACAACAGAATTCTGGTTATGGGCCCTTTATGAGTGGAACAAATTGTAATAATTGCCTTAGATTGTTCAGCTTCCCTGGTATTTTCCCCCCTGCTCATTATTATGCGACACATATTCTGAGGTATATACTCTGTCTTCATACCTGATTTCCTGATTATTTTTCTTCTTTGGTTAACTTAATCTGTAGAGCCATCTTGCTTTGTACATGTTTATTCTGATTGCTACACCTTTTTAATGTTTCCAATTAACTTTTAGCTAGGAAATTTGAGTTTAATGGGAGTAGTCTTTTACAGTTGAACCCAGTGGTTGTACATTTCATGTAAGAGGATTTAAATGTAGAGAAAACCCACTCAGTGCATTTCTTTTTCTCCTGGTTACTTTTTTTCTTCTAGAAGTACTTACAAAGGGAGAATTAAGTTGCTTATGAATAACTTACACATACTTTAATTCCACTTCAGAGTGGAATTAATGTCTGCTTCTGTGTTTTCTTTTTAGTGAAAAACTATGAAAATATAAGTGAAGAGAATATGTTTAATGCAACTAATGCAAATATATATCTATATATACACATGATTAATGTATTAAATACATGTATATAGTTAATATGTATAGAAAGTATTTCAAGACTTCTGTTACATATTTGACTAGAAAACCATTTAAATATCATATTTAAGAAGACAGTCTCTCAATGAGAAAGCTACTTATGGGTATTCTTGTGAATTTTCATTAAAAATCTTCTACTTTCTCCTGTCCAAATTCAGAAAAAAACATAATAAGGCAAGTCATTTAATTCATCAGTTCTCTTCCCACCACTACACTGGGATCATCCCAGACAGCTCCACTAAACAACCTCAAGCCAACTCTAGCAGCCCACCAGTCTCCACAGCCTCTTGCAAAATCTGCTGCACATTGTGTATAATTTTGGAAAAAAAAGGCAGCTCAGAATTCATTAGAAAGAGTACCAAAGCACCTGCCAAAATATAATTAACTAATATTGCCCTATATTTTATAGAAACACCATTTTGGGATTAACTTTCTTCTAAGTGAGATAGAAATTTATTTACTTGTGTGCTGGGATATATAAGGCCCACTGAAACATTTCGTGGTAGAAGCTGGTATTAGCTCCCTGCTGTACTTCATGCTTTCTGACACTTCCAATTAGCATGGATCAGTTAAAGGAAAGGTGTTGGATCAGGCAGCTTCCAACGATGCATTAAAGTTGAAAATTAAATTCTGGTAGGTTTATTCATAAAAGAAATAAAGAGCTTTAATGGCAGCTGCCACTTGCAAAAGGACCAATCATTCATGACTCAGTTGAGCACCTGAGACAGTTTTCGGTAGAAGTTGTTTGTTTGGTGGGAAGTTCATTTACGGGTTTTTCATGCTGATCTAATTGATTTGCAGGAGGGCTAACAACCCTGTTTCCTGCACCTGCTTTGACAATTGATACCATCTGGTTCATTGGATTAGCAGCTGTAGTTCACAACTTGTATCAATTCAGACACGTTTGACAAGAGTTCTACGTCTTTGGTCTCTTTCAATTCATTTCCCTCTTTATATGCTGAAATCTGCAGAGCTTCTCCACTGCCAACCAAGGTTTTCTTAATTTATAGCACAGGGATAATAGGATGATGACAATTATTATTCAGGTCTAGTTAGAGCTGAAAAATTCCTTCATTGAGCATAGAGCAAACACAAGGAGATGAATTAACATTGAGGGGCACATCTACGTTTCATTTACTTCATTGGAGGTGGAGGGTGCTCAGTATCTCTGAGGAGTAGAATATTCATCATGAAGAAAATAAATATAATTATCACATTTTAGAAATTATTATCAGGTCTACATGATGCCTAGTTAAATGTCTTATCTGCCATAACCCGACTCTCTGACAATTCAATAAATGTTTCAGTATGTCTCTCATAGTGTGAGAAACTGGGGTAAATTTAAACCTGTTGTTTCCATCACATAGGGACCATTTTATAAGCAAGAAAATTTGCTCAAAGGACACCCTGCCCTGCTCTGGTGACATGCTTAAGTAGCAGGAGACCTGCTTCTGTTCTCCACATGCAAGGCTGCTGTCAGTTAACTTGTTCTTAGACTTCCCCCTCTCTGTATGATGAGATACAGCCATGCAATGGTGGCCAATTAATTTGTGTTTCAAAGCAGTAAAAATAAACTAATTAAAGGCTTTCTGGTGATTACCATAGAATGGTGCTAATTGGGGGTGGGTTACTGACCAGCATAATTTATGGTGAACTGCAACTCATTATGCAAGAGCTGAAGGGGAGTATTATTGTAACTGTGTCCTGTTCTCCTAATATCTTTGTTAAATCTTCCGCCTTCTCAGTCTAGAGAGGAAAAAAACCCACCCAAAACATGGAAAAACATACTTTTGTTTTAACTAGACTATTCTCACATTTTGATGTTAGGCCAAAAAAGCTCTGTTTTTGCTGCATGAACACCACCATTTAAGGCCTTTTCTGTCAATGGACTCCTAAGTTTTGTCTGACCTGCTGAGATCCTGCTTCTCTGTGTATAATTTGATAAGACCTGTATAACTGCTGATGAACCAGAGTCTTTAGAAAATGGAGGGAGTTTCTGGAATACTATGCTGCCTGAAGGTCCTGAAGAGTCCAGATGAATATCTGTGAAGGGCATATAGTATGCATGAACAGGTTGCTATTTCAAGATACAGCTTTAACAAAGAAAATGAACCTACATCTCATTCATATTTATGTCCATGATTTCCCAAACCTTGAAAATAGCCTATTTTACAAACTTGGAATGCTCTTTGGATCTCTCTGGTGATATGGTGTAACAAGAGTTCCACCATTCGGTACCAGGTGAACATGTACACAAAATTCCAATGCTGTAATATAGAAATATGTATTTCTACTGGTATATAAATACATGGATATGGAACTCATAATGGACATTGCCTTGGGAAGAAGCTGGGCTACAATGCACCAACCAAAGGCGTTGTGATGGGGAAAAAAAAAAAAATGGAAAGAAAGAGAACTGCAATAAATATTTAAATTCTATCCACTTACCTGGGCTTATTAACATCTGTGTGATAATACCAGTGATGAGTTTTTGATGTACAAAGTGCAGCTCAAATATTAACCAATTAAACTTACATTGTTTGATGAAAGAAATGATTTTGTTAAAGTATAAGGTGTTTCACATGACCCATTAGTTCATTAAAAAGATTTAAATTAATGTTCTCCAGTCATTGAAGAATAAATTTCTCAGCAGGGAAAGATGCCAGTGCTGAAATCTTTGCAACACATTCTCTCCCAAACAATAAAAAATTCAGGTCTTGTGAGTGCAGGTACCTAGCAACCTTTTTCTACTCTTGCAGCTCACTGTCAACAGCCTGTTTTTTGAAAACATATTAATTAGTAGCACTGCTATTTCCCATGAGAGAGGGCTATCTTAACTGCCAGCTACTACCTGGAAACCCTTTGTTTCAGAAATATTTCAATTAGTAAAAATAAGATAAATGGAAATTCAGCTTTTCCCATGGTATCTAGATATTTTTCCACCGCAGAATTATATAAATTGCAGCAGAAACATCTCTATTACAATTTGCATAGGTTATTAATAGAACTGTCTGCAAATGTAGATGTTTATTTTCCACATATTATAGACCAAATTAGGACAGGAAGCACAGCATTTCAACTTTATAAGATTGACACATACAAACATTTTTCTACATGTGTGTGGAAGTATGCAAACATTTATTTATTTATATGTGTGTATTTATATCTGTTTTTACATATGGAAAAACCCAAAAGTTAATATTTTGCACTTTTTTTTTTTGGTATTTTAATCATGTAAAAAAAAACATTTACCAACATTTTGATTTTACATTTGCTGTACACTTATAGTAAAAATTGACACACTAGATTTAATGATTAATTATGAAAGCTTTTATCAAGAAGAAAAGTTGATCTAAAGATGAGTGTTTAAAATCCCTTTAGGATTCCTTACTTAATTTTGCCTCTACTGTAGCTTCTAAATTCATGCTTATCAAAACTGCTGCTGAATCTAGTACGCCTAGAGGAAAAGTAGCAATTACTATGAAATCACTAACAATTCAATACCTTTTGAATGCAGAAATGACTATTCACAAAGAGAGCAGATATTCTGCTATATCCACAAAATCAAATGGGATTTTAACAGAACATTGAAAACAAAAGTTTCTTTCTCATAAGGATAACAATGTAGTTGACAGTGTTTTTTGCAGGGAAATGCTGTTATTTTCTCTGTTCTATAAACAGAAGGGTTTGAGTTGGAAGGACCTTCAAGATGATCTAGTTTCAACAACCCTTCCCTGAGCAGGAGCACCTTCCACTAGACCAGACTGGTCAGAGCCCCATCCAACCTGACCTTGAACACTTCCAGGGGTCAAGCATCCACAGCCTCTCTGAGCAACCTGTTCCAGTGCCTCACTACCCTCACAGTTAAGGATTTTTTTCCTAATCTACACCTGCTTTCTTTCAGTTTGAAGTCATTCCACCTTCTCCTGTCACTCCAGGCCCTTGTAAGTTGTCTCTCTCCATCTTTACTGTAGGCTCCCTTCAGATACTGGAAGGCCACAGTGATCACTCCAAACCCTTCTCTTTTCCAGGCTGAACAATCCCAATTCTCTCAACCTTCCCTCATAGCAGAGGTGCTCCATACCTTTAATATCTTTGTGGTTCTCCTCTGGGTGTTAAAGTGGTACAGTGAAGTCTAAGATTTGTGCTGAAGCAGGTTATCCAACCTGGGGTGAGCATCCTAAGAAAGACAGGCTTGCTTTCAGTCAGGTGTTTGCTACATTCCACAACTGGAAAGAAATACACTGGGTTTTGACCAGAGTATAAATATACTCTAAACACACTGGTAAGACTCAAATATGTAGAAGAAATTTTGGATGAAAAATGGATAGACAAATTCAGAACATGTAGTTAAGTCAAAGAATTCATAAGTGATCTGAATGCCAGAAATTTAGCATGGTGGTGAATTTTGTGATAAAATATTGTGGTGTTTTCTGAAAAATCGAACTAGTCTATCTTTTCATCTGAGAAAATTTCAGTCCTGTCAAGTGTAATTTTTGGCCTAAATTATTTCTGAAGTAATTTACTGAAAGCATTAGACTGTAGGTGGTTTGCAGTTCATTGACAAATGTCTGCTTTTGACAATCAAGGTCTATTGTGTAGTTTTGATTGGATACATTTCTGCAAAAATTTAACTTATAGAGTCATTTACCCTGTATAAAACTGGAATACATTAATATAACATACGCTTCCCTTGCATGTTCTGTAACATTCATCTAAAATATATTCCAGTTCTGCTTAGTCTGCATTATACTTTCTGAAAGTGAATATGAGAATATATGAACAAACAGGTTATAACCAGGTGAATTTTCCTGTCTGTTTAAAAATCTCACCCTAACTATGTCAATAAATCTCTGCATGTAGTGATACCCTGTTAGGACTTAATTCATGCATGGTTTCTTTTTAAATTATTAAAAAGTGTTCTTTTATCCTTTTTTAAAAATAAAACAATTTGGAACATTGCGAGCTGAATATGCTTTACTGCAATGTTATTAAAAACATATTGAGTTATCAAATTAATAACTAAACTAGCAGAACTGTTATGGGAGCTGTGGATAAATGTGTTTTACAATACCCTACTGAAATAATTTTAGTTAAATGAGACTGTTAAGAAGCCACAAAAGGATTTAATTTAATGTTTTAAGTCAAATTCACATTACTGTTATCTATTAGTTTATTTCTATTCAAGGTTCATTCATGGGACTGCATTTAAAGGGAGGAAATAACTCCACAAAGCTACAAACAAATGTTTTCTGCCTCCTTATTCTATCTAGAGGTTATATTTAGAGAATTGCATAAAATGTTCAGTCGTTACCTGACATTAAGGGAACTTCTGAAATTGGCAATGAAGACTCTAAGGTCAAAATGTTCACTTGTACTTTTGCGTTTATAGACCAATTGGAAACAAAAGAATAAGAACACATTAGGATATAAATTTCCTTAACAATTTCTAAAATATTTATTTCTAAAATATTCTGAATGAACATAGAGTTTGGAGTCAAAAGAGCTTTTCATGTTCCACTTATACTATAAACAGATCTACTGCTACAGTGATTTACCACAGAGAATTTTTGGGATTGCACACAGATTAATGAAGTTAGAGGTAAAGACCTGGGCCTCAGTATCTCTCATTTATGTCACTATAGGGTGGGTTTAATTGTATTAAGTCAGTATTGATCTATAAAAGGAGCACAGTAGGGCCAAAGTTTTATTTCTGGCCTCTTTTCAATGTACTGTATGATCACAGATGCTTACTAAATCTTTCCTGTCCTCTCTCCTAACACAAACTTCTCCAGAAAATATTTTTTCTTCAAAGAGCCTGTAGAGATGTCAATGCCCCCATGTGGCCTCAGAGGATGCTGGAACACATTCTCACATATTTTCTGTGTCTGGAAATGTTAAGTAGATGTTTGCCAGATTGGTTCCCAAACAGCGTGGATCTTATTTATCATGTAAGAATCATCTTTTCTAGAGAAAACTCTGTATCTACGTGTGTGAACATGCATAAAAGAGGGGGAGAGGCAGTGACATACATGCTCCGCAGAATCAAAAATGTGCTTTTTGCAGCATTGGACCTTTGGACTTACCAATTTAGATCCTTCATATTTTATGCTCCCTCTCATGACTATAACTTCAATAGTAATTAGCAATACAAACTTAAAAGTTGTTTGTGTTTGCAGGGGTGTGGAGTTCTTAATGAGACAAACTTTATTTCAGTTTAAGAAACATCGAACACATGCATAACTTGCAAGCATCACACATGTTTCCCTTTTTCAGGGATCAGACCTGAGCAGTGGACAGAAAAGAATCATCACAGTCATTTGATCATTAGATTAATTTTGATTTGGAAATTTTCTATTTAAACAGAAAGCATAATAACTGAGGGTGCTGAGTATTCAATCAAATTCTCAGAGCATAAAGTGTCATTGTAATCTCTTTGCTGAGTAAACCTCTTCTGGCCATATGATCACACTTCAGCTGTGCAAGAGTGCTTAACAGCAAAAGCATAAATAAATCTATTAAAACATTGCTAATAAAGTCTGAAAGAGACAATAATGATGATACAATTGGACTCAGGAATCAGTACTGTTTGACACACCTCTGGCCTTCTGTAGAGTTCTGTCTTCCCTGAGGGTGATGAGAGTCTGTTTCATCTATTGCTTTTTCCAGATGTGCACTCTGTGAGCCTGAATCCAGATCCACTGATAAAAGTGTACTTCAACATAAACTGAAGCCTGCCCTGTTAGAAATCACAGACCTACTCAATTTCTCCTCCAAATTATAAACTCTAATAAAACTACCACTAGGACTTTTAAAAAGAACCGTTCTTGCTCCTTAGTGTCTAAGAAATACTTCTGACTGTGAAACAAAGTGATTTTTAACTGATTGAGATAAAAAGGAATTCTTTTCATGTTCAAAAGCTGCATAAGCTCTTCTGAGCTTGAATTTCAGGTGAAACAACAAACTCTGAAGGAGTCTTAATAAACCTCAGGTTTTTGGCAATGTTATTCTTGCAAAATTACTTCTAATATGCATCACAGTTTTGCTATGCAGGTATGCTTCATAAGGATATTTCCAAAATGCAATGTCCCTTGGACCTAGACAGGCTGGAGGAGTGAATTTTGTGAAATTCAGCAAGGACAAATGAAAAATTATTTATCTGGGAGGAATAATAATATATTTTTTTAGCAAATATGGTGTTAGTCCCCCAACTGGGGACTAATCACTTGGGAAGTAGCTCTGGTGAAAAGACTCTGGGGGTCTGGACTGCAAGCTGAGCATGAACCAGCAAAGATACCCAGATCTGCCCTGGGAAAGTGAGGGAAGGGATTATCCTTGTCTACTCAACACACTGAGTCCCTCACATTCAGACTCCCCCATACAAGAAAGGCATTAATTAATGGGGATAAATACAAGGCATCTAAGATTTTTGGGGTTGGAGCACTCTCCCTAGGAGGGAGGCTTAAGGGTCTGGGACTTACTGACCCTGAAGAAGAGAGACCTTCCGAAAGTCCAACGGTTACCTGCCTGCCTGTACCTACAAAAAGGTAAGGAGACCCAGGAAGACTCTTTACAGTAATACCTGGTAAAAGGAAAAAAAAAAAAAAAAGTATGAATTGCAACAGGGGCCATTCTGACTGAATGTAAAGAAAAGATTTTCCACCCTGAGGACAGTGAAGTATTTGTGCTGTCTGCAGAGAGAAGTTGTGCAAGCCCAACTTTTCAAACTCTGAGCAGCCTGGTTTAATATCTAGCACTGCTTTTGGCAAGAAGATGGACTTAGAGGTCTCCTGAGGGTCCTTCCAGCCCAAGCAGCTCTTGGGGTCTGGATTTGTGCAGAATGCTGCACAAGTGAAACTCCTAGCAGTGCCAAAAATATGGGTAGATATACAATCTTTCAAAATTGCTATTTGCTCCACCTTCACTTTGTCAGAGAAAAAAACATAGACAGCTAGGAATTTCCCACTCAGTCCATTATGTCCAAGATATTTCTGAAGTGCTGCTCGATTAGATGTTCAAATACTTTTACAAATACTCCACAAGTGGTGAAGAACTATATATAGTGTTTCGCTGGGACTGAAGGGAGCACTGAAGTGGAATAGAATGCAAATTCCCACTGAGAACACATCTAAATCTTATCAAAATATTAAAAATATTAATGAAAAATGAGGACTGAACTGACAACTAGCGTTTAGCTGACATTTGTTCAGTTGATGTCTGTTACTGTGTTTTTTACAGGTAGGATTTTTCCATTGAAATTCCAGAGTTCTCCCATCAGATTCAGTCTGCGATAATTCAATTATCTGGTCCTTCAATGCTTCAAGGCTGAATCTCTGTTTCTTGTAAACTTAATGTGACCTGTTATACTACATCTACCATTTGTGAGGAGTTCCTTGCAGAAGTCTTTAATGGTGTAAATTTGTACTGACATGGAAGCCACAGAACAAATGATTGTATATATATTATATATTTCTCCTTGAATGATAATCTTTCTATATATTTCTCCTCACATATAATTCTTCATTTCAGTATTTCTGTGCATGGTTTTTGAGTTTACCTTGGCTGTTCTATTTCTCTTCCCTTATTGCTTCTGGAGAAAACAGACTGTCTCAGCATGCTCTCAGCATGGTTCCTTCTATCTCCCTGTGCCTTTTTTGTGTGCCTAACAGCTTTCATTGATATGTTGTGGGTGGTCTGATCCCCTCCAAAGTCTCTAAAGTTTAGGAGTTTTGATGTGGTATGTAACCCTTTACAGAGAGACATATCAGTGTCATGAAGAGAACCTTGTTTCTTCCTTGGAATTCATGCCAAGCTATGTGTTTGTGCAATATCAGACACTGTTAGGTCTGGGTTCTTATCAGAACATAAAAAATTAGAGGATAGCTACTCCTTCCATATACATCTCATCAAATAGCAGAAGAATATAGGTGTTTTTCATGCACCTGTGCACTTCAGAAGTGTTCTCTGTAGAACACAGAAACTATACATAACATTGAGATATTATTATAAAAGAGGACATAGGTGTAAACAAGAATCTAGTGCTTATTTTCACTACAAAATGTAATTATGGAATTTGTTTACAAGCTTAAGAGGTCCTCAAAAAGAAGACTGAAGGAAAAATACAAATACTAGCAATGCTAGAAGAGAAATTATTTGAATTGAGATGCTGAAGTCAGAGATCAGAAGGTAAAATGAACCAAGTCTTCTGATAGCTGGTTTGTAACAATATCTAAATGTCTTTCTGGAGCCCATCAGACTTATCCATCAAACAGAAAAGAAAATCTACAGAGGCAGTAGTGGGCCATCTATTTTTATCAGAAAACCACATGAAAACTTGGCAGTAGAGATGCCAAGAAATTTTGATCCAAAAGGAAATATTTTGGCTGATTATATAAAAATCAACACAAAATAAAAGAAGTCAATTGTTTAGGTATAAAACAGATTTACATTTGGTGCAGTCTTCCACAAACTAACACTTACGAATTCCTGTTGAAACACTAGTTTATTGTTAATTTTTTTTAGATCAACTCAGATTGGAAAAAATTTAATTACTGAATCCAGTCCTGGAACAGTTAGAGATGGTGCCAGATTCAAGACTCTAGGCATCCCCTTTCTTGTAATATGGGAATCTGAGTTCAAGTTGTCTTAAATGAAGGCTGGACTTCATTAGCAACGTTAGACTCGTGGATTGCCTGATGTTTTTCTTCAAGCAGTCAAGTGTAGCTCTGTTTTATGTCTAATATAACACCACTAAAGAAAACATGGGAGAAAAACAAGAAGTGAAAAGTTTAGCAAAGAATAACATGTTTCCCTAAAGATTTACAGTGGAAATTTAAATCATTTAAAGACACTTCTTTTCTAGTGTAGTCCTTGTAGCTACCAAGGCCTGGGTTCTGCTGCTGTCTCTGTACATCCATTTCACCCACTGCACATTCCTCACTTTTTACTGGACTTTTGCTATTGCATTTTCCACTTTCACTGGGTACACACCTCTTTGTGCCAATGCAGTGATATTAACACTAAAACTGCAGTATGTACATACACTAGTAACCACCTCTCTCAACCCTAACTTACAGCACATTTGATCCATCTTTTTTAAAACCATTTTGGTAAAACCGATGTCTGTTAAAGTAGGTGTTTCATCAGTAAAATTCCCTCTGAACTGTGAGCAGTCATTACTTCAAGCAGCTGACTAAAAGCATGTAATTTTCCCAATACCTGCAAATAAACATCCCTAGCAATTGTATTTTTTCCCTATAAGTATTCTGTCTGCATTGGCTAGGCTTATTTTCTGCCATTCTTGTCAAAATGCAGAGGCAGCAATTGTGTATGTGTAAAAGGCTGAGGTAGATATAAGGATCAATGGATGAGAGTTATATCTCATGCATCTTCAGACATGTTTTGTGCTTCCATTAATTTCTTCTTGTTCAGAAAAATAATTAAAAAAAAAAAAAACAGAAAAAAAAGAAAAAAAAAAAAGGCTGGGAACCCCCCTAGACTTTAATGTTCTCAAAATAACAGGGTCATGCAAAAATAGTGATGGACATAAATTTTTAAGTAGACAAGCTGTAAATTTTTTCATCTAAAAATTCCAAAGGTGGTGTCATTGTCATTGACTTTATGATGGTCTGAAAATTGATAGACAATACATGAGGACCTAGAGCTTCATAAATCTTCATTCAGAAATCTCTTCTATCTCCCAGTATAACAAGAAAAGTGAAAAGAACAGATTGCATACAACTAGGCAGAGCTGTATTGCTTCTCAAAATTAAATGATCAGCACAGTATTATGTCAGTTCATGATGTTGCAATTTACAGAACACTTTCAAAATGAACAGGTGTGCCATCAATAAAATACCATGTTAAATTTCCCTATGCTTATAAGGATGTCTGTGCAAAGATAAAAATATGTACCTTGCATCCTTTTCATGAAAACAGAAGCAGTTTAATGACTTCCCCCCCCCCCCCGGCCCCCCCCCCCCAAAAAAAAAGAATAAAAAATGTTGTGAAGAAACTGCTAGAATGGAGTAAGCAATTAGCCTGATTGAGTTGTGGCATTTCATCATGGAGATTTGTTTAACTGAATAAAGTCCTATTAATTTTACTGCATTGTTAAAAAAAATAGAAACACCCTTCCTACAGTGATTATAGAACCTAACTATGTTTCACATTTATTTTGTTAACAGGATTAATGCCGTGGAAAGCTGCACATGAGTTATGAAAAGTCTGAAGAAACATAACTGTTACCTGAGTCTACAAGTCTAGGCGGAGTGTCTTCAGGAAACAAAGACATTCTATGGTGATTTCAGATACTTTCTTAATTTAGAGATTTTACAAGCTGTTTTTATTATGTAGAAGGTAAACTCAAAAATGTAACCCTTTGATGAACTGTAAAATTCTGGTTTATGGAAGATTTGTTCTATAGCTCCAACTTGTGTACTGTTTTATCACACAACAAAAGCTGTCGTCAGAAGTCTCTACCAGCTGATTCTACTGAGCCCAGTGGACATAAAGAAAACAAACAAAGGAAAAAGTGCCATCTGAATCTTCAAATGCATAAAAAGTCATGAATTATTTAGTTTCAAAGTGACCGGCACCTTCAAAATAAGACACAAGTGTATGTAGCTGCAGCACCTCTTTGATAAATTCTGCTGTGCTTCCAATCATATTTTTGAGCTTCAGAAATTGCTTGTAGGACATTGTATTAATATAACCACCATAAAGGTAGAAAAAGGAGTCAGGCGGAGGATGAAGGGTACAGTTGGACAGCTGGTCTAACATCTTTGATGAATTCATGAGTAAATTATGAATTCATACGAATGAATAATAGACCATAATGAAAGTAATTGAAAGTAAGAGGCCTCACAGAGAAGAGTAACATAGATAAAGAATGCTATAAAATGTACAAGAATGGATACATGTATTGGCTGATCTCAAAATAAGGAATGTGGTAGTTAAAACATTCAGAACTTCCCCTTTAAAATCACCATATGATGTTAGAGGAGGGAGAGTTCATGGAATTGTGCATGAATGGGGCTATTAAATTAAAAAATCTAAAGCAAATATTTTTCTTCACAATACCAGTTAAGAAACTTATTGATCAGCCTTTAGTCCTCACTAATTTTTTTCCCTTAACTCTGGAAGCCTCTTTTAAATCACAATTTCTTTAAAAAAATTCTGAGATTCTGTTCTGCCCCTCTGTCCTCTGCCCTTTTCCTTTCTGTTTCCCAATTTCCTTGCTTCCCCACACACAGAGTATGTCAAGCGATAAAGAAAGAGAATGAGAGGAAGGGTCCAAAATCACTTATTCTGAAATGTCACCATCTTGAACTCAGAGTCTTCTCCCATTCTCTCCTCATCTAGTTACCAATTCAAGATCAATCTTCTAAGGCTTTTGAATATATTTTGTTTCCTCATTATTCTCTTTCAGAATTACAAGGAAGAGCAAATTCCTCATTCATAATTTTTTCCCTTCAGACTATTTTTTATATTTGATTTGTTCATGTAGGACTCCAAACCTCATTCTTTCTTCCTAAGTGCCTGGCACAAAAAAGGAAATATTACATATTTGATGTACTTTAGGCTACTGATTTATTTATTTTCACTTATTTTTCCTGCTTTTCCTTTTGGGCCATTCAAGTTTTGAGTTTCTGCTCTTCCATTTCTTCACAGTAATTCTCAGATTCCTCAAAGACCATCATTGTATTAGAGGTTTTAAATAGCTGGTTAATATACTGATCTAACTCTAGTGATGAACTACTCAAGAGTGAAGAAAATTCTTGCTTAATTTCAAACTGACATATATTTTAATAGCAGGGAGAAAAGAATAATTGTTGTTATTTCACATAACATTGATACAATATAATGACAGGAATGTCAGATACAGCAGATAGATCTTCACTGAAAAAAATTATTGTCTGACTGTAAACCTTGTCTTAAAGTTGCTTCATGTGGAAATTATCTCAGATAAAAGGCTGAAAGCAGTTATTCTGTATTCTTGAATAGACGGAATATTCCCGTATCATTTTTGTCTTACCAACTTCAGTTACATCTATTTTTCTCTGTCATCTTGCTATGTCTTTTCAAAACAGGTGGGTTTAAACCCTCTGGCATATTGTTACTGCATGGTCTTTAATTCATTCTCCTTTTGTACTACTAAAGTTTCCCATCCCTGCAAGAGACAGTTAACAGACTTTTAAGAAATGTGACAGATAGATGTATTGCTTTCAATATCTAGCAAAACTTCTCTTCTTTCCCATATACAATTTTTAATTGGAACAAATTTTAGAGTTTAACAAAATTTACTTCAAATAATGCAATTATTATTACATTAGATTAGCCTACTCCCTAAGGACAATAGATACTGATTTAAAATATTGTTGTTATTATTATTCATAAAATACTCAACTGAGATGTTTGAGCTGCAGAAATACAATTCTTTGCCATCTACTCACAAAGTAGCAATGATTAATGATCAAAAATATGAAGTTTTTGCGTTGTGAGGTAAAGGTTCAAGTTTGTTCTAATGAGAGCACTTTAGTCAAGAAGGGAAAATGAAAATACATCCTGTGAAAAGCATAATTGAAATACATCAGCAATGAAAAACAGTACAAAATACACCACTGCAGTATCTTAAAAATATTAAGACAATCTGTTTCACAGATAATTTAAAAAATACCCTGAAGTGAAATAAAATTCTGATTAAATTATTTTCTCTCATGGATTGTACACAATCTTATCACAGAACTATGTCTAAGTTCATAAAAATCACAGAAATTCAGAGAAATGGCCATTGTACCAGTTGTTTTGCACCATTTAAACATGATTTAAGATTGAACACTTAAGAGTTATTTTAGATAAGCCTTTCAGTAGAGACTCCATAAATGGAACAATTTTTGAATGTGTGCATGTAAACACTCAAGGTAAACAATACCTCAGCTTCCAGGGTCTGGCACCGCACCCAAAAGGTGTTTTGAGGTGAATAAAAAAGCTTAAATATTAACACATTAGTAGGTTAGATTAGTAGACTAGGGTGCTACATGATCAGATACTGAGTAGAGGGCTAAGTCCTCATACAACATACAAGCAGCTAAGAAACAAACTGTGCCTTCAGCTGTACTCGTCTGAAGGGTTTGTCCTCAGGTACTGTAGCCCAGCCTCTCTGGCTGGGTGGTCGATTGGTCTGCTGGGTTTTAAAAGTTACAAAACTTTCATTATAAAATGTATCATAAGAATAATGAAGAAGAAAAAACAATATTTAGTTATGGTATCTAGCTTTCTTACAAAAGCCTAATGTTAACAAATACTCTTGGGAATTTGCATGGGAAACCACATGAGACACCAGTTCTTAGTTCAGGCTTTTACTCCAAAAACGTGGTCCATTTTACATTATACTGTCAACAGTAACAATCCAGCATGCCAGGATGAGAACATGGCCCATCCTTTGGTACTTGCCTGCAAAGTCTTATTTAAGGTTGAGAGAATTGTGATTATTCAGCCTGGAGAAGAGAAGGCTTCAGGGTGACCTACTTGTGGCCTTCCTGAGCCTACAAGAAAGATGGGGAGAGACTACTTACAAGGGCCTGGAGTGACAGGACAAGGGGGAATGGCTTCAAACTAAAAGAGCGTAGATTTACATTAAATATCTGAAAGAAATTGTTTCCTGTGAAGGTGGTGAGGTCCTGGTACATGTTTCCCAGAGAAGCTGTGGATGTCCCATCCCTGGAAGTGTTCAAAACCAGGCTGGATGGAGCTCTGAGCAACCTGCTTTAGCAGAATATGACAGGGGGCTTGGAACCAGATGATCATTAATGTCCCTTCCAACCCAGGCCATTCAATGACTCTGTGATGCTCTGATACAGATTTTTCATCTAGGTTAGGTCAGTCATCATATCTCATCAATAAAAGGGCATCCTTTATTCTTTGATGCAGAACAAATTACTGCTGATTGTAACTTTGTCACATCAGAAAACCAAGAGTCTTTATTCCTCTCCTGCAAGGTGATGACCATGCACCTCAGTCTCCTATGGCTTAATTTTGGGATAATTGAATCAGTTCTGTGAAAGGATGTGCGAAATTTCTGTTTCTGCTTTTCTGAAGAAATCAACAACCAAATGCATTTCGCTCAACATTAATACTATACCCCATGTATTTAGTGTGTTCCCAGGTCAAATTGCTCAGATGAGTTCATGTTTATTAAGGGAAATCTGGCTTCTCCATAGCCTTAAGGTAGATAAGAAATCCCAGCTGTGAAGTGCAGTGGTGAAGCCACATGAAGGCAGAGCTCTGCAATGTCTAGAGAAAGTTAAAAAACCATACCATTCATTCTGAAAACAGCACAAATATTTTGTAAATCATTTTTACCTGTGTCTTTTTCTTTTTAGATACATTTTGTAGGGCTTTTAAAAATTAGTTAATCTACATGTTTTCATACGTAGTAAAGTCTATATCCAGATCTTTAATTTTGCATTTCTAAATTCTTCCCTTTGATACTGTTTTTTTTTCACATTCCATTTCTCTAAAAGCATACACTTTTGTAGTCAAAACTATGTGTTGAATTAAATGAAGTAGCAGAAATATTTTATATTATACTCCTTTATTTTACATTAACTGGATTTAGTAACATTAATTGTATTCAAAAAGACTGCCATTAAACAACAGGCCAAAGAAGTTCAAAAGTCACTTTTTCTGTGACAAAGTAGAACACTTCTTCTAGTACTTTCTTTTTCAAGAGCAAACAAAATTTTAGATACTTGTGTCTTTCTTCTACTGAAGACATTCCTTCTGAATGCAAATCGTCAAATCAGAAACAATAAGATTTCAGTTGACCATTTAGAGGTTTCATAACTTTAAAATATTTTCAAAGTGTCAGATTTCACCTTTTAATAATATTATTTTTACCAGGCTATGAGTCAGTAGTTGAGAGATTTCTTTTTCTTCATAGGTGTTGGCTGGTTTGGATCAGAATATTTACATTGGAAATTAAGATGGAGGGGAAAGCTAAGGAACATGAGGAAGGATTAGGGGACTGATTTTAAAAAAAAATCTCAGAAGGTTTATTTCAGAAAGCAATCTCCAGCCTACTTTATTACTTGACAAATAGTGCAATATGCTAAAAAAACCCAAAACAAACAAACAAAAAAAACCCAAAAAACCAACAAACCCAACAAACCATTTCAAAGACACCTGGGGAAAAGAAAATGGGTCATATAGGCTTTTAAGAAGAAACACATTTTTAATTATTACTACTTAACTTAGCAGACAGAAATTTCTATTTCAGTCATCTCTTTCCATGAGTAAGCTGTGCTATGTATGCAGTGTCTGATGTAACAAGATGTTATATGACTGCTATGCAATTTTCTAAATTACTAAAGAAACAGTGCAAAACCAGAGTGATACCAGCCTCTGGACCATGACAAAATGTATTTTAAATTTACATAAAAATACTTTAAGCCTACCCTTTCCCTTAAGATGAAGAAATAATAATTAGGTTCTAAACAAAGCCATAAATCATCCCCTCTGCCCCCAGTTATTGGATAAGATTTTGGTAAAGGATTTAAATTTGATTTATAATATATTTCAATTATTTAGCTTAAATAATCATAGTTACACATCACATAAGCTGGTAAATTTATATGGGTGGATTTCATACGTCTAAAATGAGAAGTTTATATTAGTAAAAGAATACAATATTATATTTATAGGAATGACTACACTTATTGCTGTAATAAAGCTCATATACATTGCATGTTAGTTTGGGTAAATGCTTTGCCAATTCAAATAAGTTTATGGCTGTAATAATGCATATCAATGTCAGGCTCTAATGAATCCAAAATGTTATGGAAATAAGGTGCTTTACTTGTTATGATTTTCTCTTAAATCTTACTGAAAGGTTTAAATAGGCAGCACAATACTATTTAAAATGAAGCGCAGAAAAGAGTATAGATATTAAAAGCTGGCAAATCCACTTTTCTTTATACATTTTCTGCGTGTTTTTTAAAGAATCTCAGAAACAAATGAAAAAAATTACAGAGTAGATTCTTAATCTGTAACAAAGGTACATTATTACAAAATGAAAAAAAAAACTTTCTCATGAAATCTGTATATTTTGATTAATCTTAAAATATAAACAGACATGGGAATGACAATAACAACAACAGCAACTACCATGCTGTTCACTTTTTTCCAGTCTTTTGTGTATTCTTCAGTAGTCATTCTGATATCTAAGTATTGCCTGAACAGCAAATGCAAAAGGGAGCACTTTATTATAAGTTTTAGTTTTTAAAGATACAAAGATGAATCTTCCTAAAAGATTTAGGAAATTCAAAAGATAAATTAAATTGGATTCTGAAAAATGTCTAGAGTGCAAGACTGCTTTGATTGTGATTATAATAATTTGTGGAAAATGCCACAGACATAGAGGTTGAGTTAAAAATATTTCCTTATCATGGAAAATTTCTTTCCAGAAACCACTTTCTGCAACCTTTATCCCATGAGATATTACTAGTGCTACTGCTAAATTACAAACAGTATAGTCAAAACATTGACCATAATAGAACAAGCACTTGTAATAGGTGTAAAAACTCCACTGTTATGTGAGACAAAGACGAAGAACTACACCACAGTTGCAGCCAAAAAAATAGGATTTAATGCCTAACATTTCTTGCAGATAGACTGCTTTTCTTTTCTGTCAAGGCCAACTTGAAATAATCCAGGTCTTCTTCAAACTACAGACAATACCCTCAAGCATTTTTGTCCATATTTCTCTACATCCTCTGAGTAGTAAACTTTGCAATTCCATTTGCTTCAGTGCAACCTCTTCCAGTTCTGATTGCATTCTCCTTGCAAGTTCTCCAAACTGATTTGTAAAGTGCTCTCAGAAGCACTCCAGAAGACAAAACTTTTCTTCTCAAGGAAGACACTGGGTGATGGACTCCACCATCATCCAGGCACATGAGACCTCTGTGGTGCCTTTACTCCAAGATGACCATCCTGCCAGAAGGGTGGTAAACACAGAGCAGAGGATATCAGAAGCTCTAAGGCTGTGAGTGCTGGTTAAATCCTGACTTTCAGAAACCTAACCATCTAATATTCCTGCTCTTTTGAATAGTACCATGTTGAGCCATTTCTGCACAGTACAGCAGTGTCATCTCTTGCTCCCTTGTTGCTCAGTGTGCTTGTCCTGTCTGTATTACATACAGAACATTATACACACTAGAGAAAAAAACTGGAGTCAGCCATCATGGAAGTTACAGGAATATGCACTTGTTCTTGTCACTTCTTATTTCTTATGGTGCTCTGTAATGTGCTTTTCAGATGCACTCCAATACTAGCTGCATCTTTTTTTCAGCCTTGTGGTCATTCTACCAAAAATAATCCACAGTGCTTGGTTAAACCAACTCAACTAAAAGAAAAACCATGTGTAGCAATTAACTGTCATTGTGTAATTGTGTTTTCTATATCTGGAATAAGAAAGATATGACCTGTAAAATCAAAGCTGGGTTTACGTGACAGAGAATAGACTTTGTTGTCTCAGTCTAGTCTCCAGCCATGAGTGTGCAGCACAGTTTAGACTCCAAGAGCTAAACTGTGGCTGCTGCCCTTGATATTGTCATTCAAACTGCTTTTGAGGCTCTCAACAAAAGAGACTGAGCTGTTTGACAATTAGATTTAAAAGACACAGAGGAAATAACAGTCCATAAAAGTGAATGACATTCTCAGAGAGACTCTACCAGCATTTCCCTTCTCAATGGAGACACAAAAGGATGACTGCGGTGAAGAGAGTATAGTTGTAATTAACTTGTCATTTGTATTAATAATTATATAGTTTCAAGACTGTGTATTTTTACAGCTAAGGTCATAGACTAAAATACATGTTCAATTCTTGCTTCTCTCAGGCTCCTCATGGGACACTGCACAATCTATCTTTCCATGAATTTATTCCTTTTATTGTGAAAAGGAGTAGTAATATTTATTTTTCCCCCAGTCACTTATTTGTAGTTCTGCTTTATTTGGGGTTTTTCTTGTTATAAATCAGAGCTAATAAGGTTTTTAAAAACATTCTTTTTTACAAAAAAGGAAAAAAGGCAAAATTAGGAAACATCATTTTATTAAGGGATTTAGTGTGCAAATTTACCAATTTTATGTTAAAATTCTTTATAAGCCAGCCCATTTTAGGTTTAATTAAAATAAAAAGGCTCTTTTCCTCCCCCCTTAGACAGGTAGATTTTTCTTCCTTATTCTTAATTTCATAAGCTTTAGATATATAGAAAAGTTATTTTAGCCAACATCTCATTTAGATTAGAGATGATCCAAAGGAAGGCCATGAATATGATCAAAGGACTGGGGTACTCTGTGAGGAAAGACTGAAGTAAGTAGGTATTTTCTCCCTAAGGATGAGAAGGCTCAGCTGGGACCTCGTCACAGTGTGTCAGTAGTTAAAGGGTGACAACTTCACAAGGCTCATATGGAGAAGGCAAGGGGCAATGAGTGCATGTTGGCTGGTCTATAATCTACATGATCCCAGTTTGGGGGTATAAACTGAAAAACATTTATTGATCACTCGTGTTACAATATAAAGAACCGAGGAGGGGGGGTATGTTAATGAGGAGGTAGGACCTGTTAATAAGGGGAATGAGCTATGTTAACTAGAATTTAGGAAATCCAGTCACTATATTTCATCATACAGTAAGCATTTCTCCATACCAGGACCACCTGAGGGGAAAAAAGGGTTTCTGCATGTTTTACAACATCTCATAAAGTCCTTCCATATCTTACAGGGGGACACGATTAATATACATAGATAGCTGAATACAGTCCTGGTCTTCAAAGCAACCTCTTGTGGCAGGCTCCTGTTTCATCAAAGGAAGAAACCCCTTTCAGTATCTGCTGCCCAGGGCTTGCTGGACAATCCCTTCAGGTCTCCATCTGTTAATAATTGTTTTTCTTCCCCGACAAGTGCAAGTTGCACTGGGAGAGGTTTCATCTCAATATAAGAAAGTAATTTGTTTACTGTAAAATCAATCACTTACCCGGCGAGCCTCCCCAGGAAAGTGGGAGAGTCCCCATAACTGCAGTTTTTCAAGATTTAATTGGAGAGGGTGTTGGGCAATCTTACCTAAGCTCCTTTTCCCACATAAAGGTGAACCAGATGATCTTTCCAGGTTCCTTTCCAACTTGAGCTATTCTATTATTCGGTGATCCTCTGAAGACTTCCTTCACAGTTTAGCTGAAGATGGGAAAAGTATGTGTGAAGTTCTTGCATAATTAAATAAGAAAATCTCCCTTTCACTTCCAAATTTATTGTATTTTCAGTATTTCAGCTGTCATCTTGCATTAAACTGTAATACAAACAAAAAGGTGAAGAATAACCAGATGAAATCATATGCAATTTTCATTTTAGCCAGTCAACATGATAAACATAAATTTTTCAAAAAATGGATCATTTGATATCACATTTTTCAGATTGTATATCCATAAGATATGATTCAAATTGTAAATTTATTTGAATGGGGAGAGGGTAAACACATTTTTCAGTTTCAAGAGAAAGTGTGGAGCATTTCTTGGAATCATACATACTGGCTGAAAAGCAAAGAAAGCCACCATAGAATGGTGGCACAGAATAGTGGCAAACTCCATATCTAAAAATTGCTCACACAACTTGTATTGAGTTCCATTATTTAAAACTGACATTAATATTGAAAAACTTTACCTTTTCTCAAGTTATGAAAAAGGTTCTACATTAAGAAAAACAACAGCAGTAAGATATTTGGCACAGGTTTATTTATTTTTATGAGTGGAGAAATTTTTTTCCTCTGTTAGACATTGGATACTCACTTAATCTCTGATATCCCACTTATTTAAGGTAATTTTTGTGTATTGAGGCACTAAATCCAGACATCTGGATTTTTCCTCTGAGTCTCAGAGGACAGACCAGAGAGAGTTGGGGAAAATTATTGTTACACTATCTCATTTACTTGTTTCCAATGAAAATAAGATTAAAAAAACCTTGTGCACCATGTTGGTTTTTTACCCATTTAGTCTGAAAGAAACACTCATCACACTATTTGTGCCTCACTGATATAATTTTTTGTCCAGGGATATACAAATGAAGAGAAATTCAATCTAACTCATAGGAAGATGTGAAGTCTTAGAGGTTTAGAGCAGAGTTTTGTACAAATTCTGGGAAACTCATTTTCCATGAAAAATGCAGATTTAGGTTGAGAGGGATGCATGGAAATTCTATGAAACATTTCATTAAGTTGTTTCATTGGGAGAAAGAAAAAAAAAGACTCTTCAATTTGGCATTTCCTGAAATAAATGTTTCAAATAGAAATGTGTTTCAGTGTTATTAAATGTTAACTAGACTGACAAAATTTGATTGAATGAACCTTTTCACACTTTCCTAACCCAACTCTAGTCTAACTCAAAGCAAGGTATGGTTCAATAAAGCATATATATACATATATATGTATGATGATATCTGCTGCATGTGTCATAGACTCATAGAATAATTTAAGTTGGAAAAGACCTTTAAGATCATCAACTCCAGCTGTTAACCCAGCACTGCCAAATCCACCACTAAACCATGTCCCTAAGACATAAAAAGCCATCCACGTGACTTTTAAATACTTCCAGGGACAGTGACTCCACCACTTCCCAGGGCAGCCTGTTCCAGTGCTCAATAACCCTTTAGTGAAGAATTTTTTCCTAACATCCAATCTATACCTTCTCTGGCTCAACCTGAGGCCATTTCCTCTTATCCTGTTGCTTGCTTCTCGGGAGAAGAGGCTGATCCCCACCTGGCTGCACCCTCCCTTCAGGTAGCTGTAGAGAACAATAAGGTCTCCCGGAGCCTCCTTTTTTCCAGGTTAAACAACTGCAGCTCCCTCAGCTGCTCCTCATCTGTCTTGTGCTCAAGACCCTTCACCAGCTTCCTTGCTCTTTTTTGGACACACAGTATATCTGTTAATGTCAGAATTTTATATCAGGCAAGGGACTGGCAGTAACTAATTTGAGTGTTGGAGATTTCATTTCAAGTATGTCTCATGGGAAGTTTTCAGTTTCTTAAGTAGTCCAAAAGATAACCTTACGCACCTCAATCTTGTCACTTCTGCTTGTAAGTAACCATTGACATTGAGGGTATCTCTGAAAGGAAGGAAGGAATGGTTTAGATTTATCATCAACTCTACTGTCTAACAGAATTTGACAGCATGAAACTATGAAATGGATAGAATGATTAAAATTTAAATCCAGCCATACTTGCAGCAGATACTAAAGTCAATGCACTTTCTAAGCCAAAAGTCATTGGAAAGAGTTAAGGCAGTAGCACTGAATCTTTTGGGGTCCATCAATTTCAATTAATTTTCTCTAATTTTATGGATCAGTACTTGGTCTCTTCACTCTAGTGTCTATGAAATATCAGTCCTACATATTATTCAGTCCTCCTGAATAAAATGACCTGCATATGTAACTGTAATTTCTACACTTTTCCAGCATTCAAAAATTTACCACATAATGTATGTCTGCTAGAATTAGGCTGATGCAGTGAGAGAGCACAGCTTGCTTTGTTTCCCTTGGCATTGCAAGTGACATAAAATCCAGTTGACTGTACTTCCATGGTACAATTCTAATAGTCTGGAGAGTTCTGTTTGTGCAAAACAGACATGGCTTGCTATTTGCCATATATGTTTTTAGGAAGTATTTAGTTACACACTGTGCAAACAGCTAAATTATGTAAAATACAGAATGATTATATTGTTTTAAAGCAGCTGGAATTACTGTACTAATAGCGTAACTGATGCAAACCACAAAATCGTTGATGTGAAAAGATAATTACTAAATTATACATTATAACAGTTCATCACAACTGTTTGTCAATGCACCTGTAAAAATCCTAACAATCCATATGTGAAAGGGACAAGGGAGTGAAACCTCATCTATTTATCCTTGCCCATATTAATGGAAGTTACTGTCACTGTCCTAGTGCCTTTTTTGTACAAAGATATTTTAAGCAGGAATTGTGAATGTCATATACTATTAGCAATTTTGAATATTTTAAGATGCCATGAAGAGAAAATGGGGAACAATTCACTTCGAGATTTTCAAGACTATGGGTATTGCAGACTAATTGAGACAGTTTGTGGGGGTTTTCAAAGAAAAAAACTACAACATTGTGGACAGGACTAAAATCTTGCAGCTTTCTTTATTCCTT
>VWZF01003785.1:134573-200533 GCA_013396755.1 Sclerurus mexicanus
GTGACAGTCTCTAGAATCCAGGTCCTAAGTGGAAATATTAAAAGGAAATCTACTTGCCCTTTCCTCTGCCTCCAGTCCACTCATCATTTGATGTTTGTTATTTATATAATCTGTCCAAGCCTTTCTTTATCAATTAAAAAGCCCGATGCACAGTGATTAGCAGCAAAGTACAGAAACTTAATTATAAGGTTTGCATTCTAAATACAGTTTTATTATTTATTCTAAAATCTGTTTTATTCTTCCATGATATTTTCCAAACATCACTTTCCTGTTCCCTTCATCCTATGCAGTTCAAGAGAAAAGAGGCATCCTAAGACTTTAGGAGGGTGGCAAGGAAATGTTTTAGGATAAACTCATTTGTTTCATTCTGCATTGAAGGGAAAAATCTTTCCAGTCTCATAGGTGACCAAGATTACTCATCATAGCACTCAAAAATGAAGCCTGAAGTGTTCCATGGACCTGTGAGTCATCACTGTGCTCAGCAGCGAGGGGGCAGAAGAAGAACCTTAATATTTTTTTAACGTCTTTCCATTGCAGTTGCCATTAGTAATGCATCAAAACCTTCAACCTTGTGTGTTAATTTGTCCAAAATTTTAGAGGATATCCTCTTTAAAGTGCACATCCATACTTTGTAAATATTTTTACCATCATGTATATAATAGGAAGTAAAGAAAACAGACAAAGCAGTACAGAGACTCATCTACCCATTATGCTCACTCTGCCATTAAAGTTCACTGACTAATGGATTTCTGACGCAGATGGAAGTTTTTGCACCATTGAGATATTGCTTTGACAGATCAGGCACAATAGTGTGACTGTTAGTCTTTCAAGCCTGAACAGTTTTCTTTCATGGCTTCACGAGAAGTCTTTCCAAATCATCAAGATAGTCAGGGCAGCTAACATTTTAATGCAGGGAAGGGGGAAAAAAAGTGATGCCTAAAGGTTTCTTTGATTTTTGATTTTTTTAATTTTATAGATTTTAGAAGTTATTGTAGATCTAACATACTAGTAAAATAACTTTAGTAGCTTAATGTTTGCACATACCAGTCCCATCCTATATCAACTCCTCAAAATTCCAGTAGCTGTTTAGTCTGTATTTCAAGGTAGAATTGCAGAGAAGCACCATGAAGCCTGCACCACAAGATAAAGACTAGACAGGAAGACCTCCAAATCTGAATCTTTGGAAGGCCTCCAAGGACTCAACGTGCTGTGAAGAAGACACCGATGGCAAAGGAAGGGTCCTGAGCCCCCAGATTCAATTCCCAATGGGGTGTGCCAGGAGTGGAACGGGGCAGGACTGGGGGGAAATAACAGAATGGGATTGGATGGACATTATTATAAAATCTTGAAACCTGGGTCAAAGGGGGAATCCTGCTCTCTTATCTCCTACTAAAAGTTGCCTGGAGTTTCCCCTCCCTCCCCCCTCAGTCTAAGGCATCAAAAGAGACAAGGAAAAGTTGCTTTCTTTTTTTTTGATAACAAATGATTTAAGCTTGCTTCAATGCTAGAAGGATAAATCAGGTTAATTAGACAGAAGAAAAAGAGAAGTTCTTAACGAACAAATGAAGTTGCATCAGGTCTACATAATGAAAAGTCATCTTTGGAGTAAAATGTTCAAGCAACTTGAATTATAGTTCAAAACATATTTAACTAATAATTGTTAATAAATAATGTCACAATCTTTCTGAGATTATAAACAGTCATGCACCTTTACTTGTTAGAAAAGAATAGACAGGTATCAGAACACACTATTATTAAGGGAAATAAATAGAATAACCAAATGCATATGAAAGATGCTTAAGATATTTATTTATAAGCAAAAAAAATTAATTTTATTGTCTGCAATTCTACTGTTTTCAGTGGGCACTGAATTATGTTGTGAAGACCTTTCTTGGATTATCAGCATCTTCTCTTACCCTTCTTTCTACTCTTTCCTCTTATTTTTTAAGATAGTTTGAAGGTATTTATTATATAACAAAGGCACTGAAACTGAAAGAGGAGTCACCTTCTATTATCACTTTAATTTTTTTTTTTAAAGATACATTGAAATATATTGAATAAATAATACACTTCATTCCAAAAGAACAGAAAATAGATGCACTGGTGGTAGAAATCTACATAAAAATGTGTAACACTATTAATAGTCTAAATGACAGTACAGAAAGCACTGGAACATATTCATCGAACTGGTAAAACTAGAAAAATGCTGAATAGTTTGTAAAATTAGTGCTATACTTTATATAAGATTGTAACAAGTATCTAACTTGGGTGCGAGATATAATACTCATGTAAAATTCCTACACAGTAAAGGGAGAAAGACAAGTGCATCTAAATGGTTACTCTGAGTATGAAGCTACTATTAATACCAGTAGGTCTCATACCTCAGAGTTCCACTACCTTGGAGGTAGGAAGGCATAGCAGCACCTTCTGTTTCACATGGAAAGCATACTTAAGGAAAATATAACTTAAATAGTGTTAAATAATCATATAATTAATGAATATTGCTGTTTTCCAGCAGTTATATTCCATTAATCTTTGATCCCATTACTATTTCCTATTTATGTTTCTCACTTCATTTCAGGTGTCACTCAACACTTGAGTGTTATTTTAATAATGGGCACTGTAACTACTTCCTTTGTTTAAGAGCATAATTTCCATATACTGACTGCTTGTAGTACATCCTCTTTTCACTGAGCAGGCTAAGCTCAGACTTTTTATTTAAAATTCTCATGCAAAAAAACTATTGTTACTGGTTGTTATAGTTTCAATACTCGTTGGAATTCCTTCCTAGAGGCTTGGAGGCAACGCCTTTGTCTGTGGAGGCTGGATAACAAAGGCAAACTGCGTATTCATGTGGTGGCGCTGATCACTTGCCTAGGAGCTTTTTNTAAATGTATTGTGATTGAGAACTGTTATCTTTTTCCATATATATACACATATTTCCGAATTAAAGTTTTGTTTTCTTTTCTAAATTTAAAGAGAGAGGGATTATTTTTTTTCTGGTCAACATAGATATCTTAGTTGTCCCCTTGAACTAAGACACTGGTACTTATTCTCAACATTTAATAAATGCAGCTTCTTTTGTTCCATACAATTCATGTTTATAAGACTACTCAGACTGGACTCTGCATCTATTGTAATTGTTTCTCAATACTATACTCACATCATGGCCTAATACCTTGATTTCTGAAACCCTACATTCTTTATCTGCTTTAGCTGAGTTATTATTTACTTTTGTGAATTATCATGGGAACTATCTCTTACCATGAATCTCCCCTATCTACATCCGGCCAAAAAGTCTGACCCTTTTTATATTTGAGATGTATTTTACGGAGAGCATGATCAGATTTGGATATTAAAATTCCATGTTATATTTCATAAGAAAAACTGCAATTAAATATACTGATTTTGACAGAAAGCTAAGCAGGCTTAGGGTCAATGAGAAAAATGGATCTCATTTGGAGCCAAAGGTAATATTCACTCCAAAATATTGTAATATTCACTCCAAAATATTACTTACTGAAACTTTATACATATTAATTTCTCTGTGCAATAAACTAAACTAGTCTATTTT
Organism: Sclerurus mexicanus; assembly: GCA_013396755.1. Lineage (NCBI taxonomy): Eukaryota > Metazoa > Chordata > Aves > Passeriformes > Furnariidae > Sclerurus > Sclerurus mexicanus. The sequence continues at coordinate 138,148 of VWZF01003785.1, forward strand.
CAGCCCAGACCCCTAGCTACAACTTCTATATGTGCTTGGTATGACCTTTGCTTTTTCTGGAAATCTACCCTTAATAACAGGTGTTTATTACTTTTAAGCAAGTTTAATTATGTTCAGATTTAAAGCACTAAGGTGTTTTAACTAGATAGTGAAAAAGCTTTGCACTTGTTCAGTATTTTTTATTTTTGTTAGTAACAATGAATTTACTGTTTGCTCTTTCAGCCCTGTTTTGACATCTAAATCAATTCTAACTGCCTATGGTAAAACTTTTACAACTTAAGCATTATTCTGCTTTTTACATAAATTCAAGGGTTCCTCCCTCCAAAATTAACTTTCACTCTTCTAAACAACTTCTATGTAAATAATTATTCACTAAAATTATGCCAAAATTCATTTGCTAACAGAGCACTGCATGAGAAATTAATGGAAAAGAAATTAAGAATTCAGAATTATTTATATTTGGGCAATTAAATTTTAAATTCTTATTTTAGATTTAGTTTTTAATTTTGTTCTGGTTTAGTTAATCTTGGAAAAAGAACTTCATTATCTTACTTCTTATTTAGTCCTTTATAATCCCTGTTCTGTAGTCAAAGCATTCAAGTTTCCCTGAAAAAATCACTCCATTTGCTTTGGTAGATTCAAATTAAACTTTAACTTACCTTAACAGTCCTAACAGCAAGCTCTTTCACTAGTGGGACTAATCATAGATATTGGACTGATTACACTCTTAGCTTTAAATTCAGTTTTGGAGAGGTAAAAATTTCTCCAAACAGGAGCATTCTTGCAGTGAGTGGGATCTCCAGTGCTGAGATCTCAGTAATAACCATCACCCTACTCAAATCTGAATAACATGAATGGAGTAAGACAGAAATAAACTTTAACAATACAAGCACAAACCAGAACAAGATTTGCCTTCATGATGTGGCTCCACATTAGCCTATCATTATCCTGTTTTCAGAAGCAGACACCCAGCTCCACGGCTTCTGCAAAGTTCAGCAGGAACACCTTTTTGGTCTCAGGATTTATACCCTTAGGAGCAAAACACCTTCAGCTGTGTAATTCAAAGTAATGAACTCCTGAATTAGGTGGTTTTAATCATAACAATAATATGAATAGTCTTATTTGGTGAGGCCCACGCTAACCATCTACCCTTCAACACAGAAAAGCAGCTTTAGTGCCTTTAATGCAACTTCATGACATCAACATTGAAAGCAAGTGCAATCAACTCTGTTGCAGTTTATCAGGTCAATGATCCTTGATCTAAAAGAAATTTATGTAGAGCCTCTAATGAAGTAGTAGCAGCTGTGTGAGGCTTTGGGTTTTGTTTTTAGAGTACCTTTTCATCTTCTGTTTTTAGCAACAAAATATTAAGACCTTGAATTGAATATAGTCACTGACAAAGAAAAATGTGCCCAGGGGAGTCATCAGAATAGAAAATTTCTCTCATCAGAGAGAAAATAGCTGTGCATTGATGTAGAATATTGTTTTTAACTGAGATTTCTTTAAGAGCAACAAATATCACAAAAATATGCTGCAGTCAAACTTTTGGAATATATTAGTTTATGTAGTTACTTGTTTAACTGAAATGCCAAAAGAAACACCTCAGTAGAATTGCACAGGCTTATCACATTTGAAAGCTCATTACCAAGACAGAGATCTGCACTGAAAAATCCTAGATCAAACCAGTGAAAACAGGATAAGAGAATGGGGTTTCCAAATTCCTTAGTATTCAATTTAATTTAAAATAGCAAGGTAGAAGATACATAATGAAGGCTGAAATATAGACTCAACATTGACTCTGTAAGATAATTTAGAAGTCATGTCAATTGCCACAACATTAAAGTGAGGAAAAGGTCAGATTATTCATTTTTGTCTTTATGCAACAATACTGTCATTGACTAAAAAAAAAAAACAAAAAAAAAAAAACCAAACCAAAATAAAATACATTAAAAAAGCCCCAACTTTTATCCATCTATAATATGAACTAGGTTAAAAAGTCTTTTCATCTCATATTGCTGTATTACAATACCAAGTTCATTATAAATTCACCTATATTCTTATCTTTTATGATTACAGGTTCTATTCCAGAGCTCTTCTCACAAATTAAATTCTTGTGTTGAAACACAAGTATGGCAATATGTTTTAAGTATGGCCGAATTTAAATGTGATTATGTATATCTAAGCTAAGAAGACGTCTTATATCTTTGAGATTTTGCTGCTGTTTTTCATGTCTCTATGGGTATTTTGGTATTGGTTTCATACTTGCTATTTTTTCTTCAGGTGAATGAAGGTAAAAAAATAGAGATTCTCATGTATTAACAAAAGTCCCAGTTGATTTGAAAAAAATCAAAATATAATGGGACAGTAAATTTTAAAGATCTGGCAACACTGATGGAGTAGAACCTCCTGCAACATGTCAGGTGCAGTCACTGAATGGGCCTTCTGGACAATTGTATACCTTTGGCTCCAAATAAGATCCATTTTTCTCATTGACCCTAAGCCTGCTCTAGCTTTCTGTCAAAACCAGTACCCCAAACTCTTGCCAGTTTAGGTTTTTCAACTTACTGCTTAATATAGATGAGTTTCTCAATAGCTGTTTTTCTCCAAAATAAGGTGTCACAAATGGAAGACTTGTAAATATAAGTCATCTCTATGGTGGTGACAAGCTTTGTTTTCTTGCTAGCAGGACATTTAAATTGTATTGCTTGGCTGCAGAATCTCACGCTGTGCTGCTGCATTCAGAAACCATTATCACTGTAGGAAATAATAGCAAGTGGATACACTAATTAGGAGTTTTGAAAAATAATGATGACGATAAGGTTTATCTACATCTCTGTGATTCATAACTATGTAAAGCAGAATAGCTGAAGATTGACATAGTAATTCAAGTAATTGCATTTTATTGTAAATAAATTCATCTGCTAATACCGTGGGCTAGGAAGAAATACCTAGAAAGATACATTTAATTGAGGTTATTCAACAGTGAAGTTCATATGAGAGACTTATCAACTCATAGGTCTTGGACAAATCACTGAACTTTGTTTCTGCATCTCCAAAGCAATATTAGAGTTAACAGTTAAAAGTCTTTCACAGGATAATGATTAATGAAGGCAAAGCTGCTGGGGTATCTAACCACTTAGCATTGTTGTCAATAAAGTTTGCAGAATGAATTTAGACAGATAAATGTTTTCGATTGGATATTAAGAAAAAAAATTTCATCCAAGGGGTTGTCAAACATTGCAACAGGCTGTTCAGGGAAGGGGTGGTCACCATCCCTGGAGATACTTAAAAGACAAGTAGATGTGTCACTTACGGATGTGTTTTAGTGATAGACTTGGCAGTGTTAGGTTTATAGTTGGACTTGATAATTTTAAAGGTCTTTTCCAACCTAAATCATTCTATGATTCTATGGTGTCATTTAAAAGAAAATCTAATGGTCTAAGGTTAATAAACAACAACAGTTGACCTCAGCTGCTTCTATTAATTCTAAAAATCTATTGTTAAACAAAAGAGAAGATACGAAGAGAGGGTATAAATCTGAAGAACTAGACTAATTTTGAAAAAATTCAGAAATCTTCAGATTTTTTTTCTTTCCTCAAATCTTTGACTCCTTTCATGCCTCATATACCTACCTTTTCCTTGGTACTGCGTATCTTCTGTAATGTAGCAAAGAAACAGCATAAATATCACCACAAATACTCACCTCCACCTTCTGTAATAAATTTTACTGCAGTGGAAATTAAAAACTGAAATATTTAATCATATGTGAAGTCTAAATGATCATTCTGCTTACATTTCATTTATACGTGGCCACCATTTCATATCTGATACAGAAAAGAGAGATTCAGCTGTATGGAATGAAACAGGTTAAGCATAAACTCTCAAATATAGCTTGGAATAATCTAGAATTTTATAAAGTGTTTGAAGTTCTGCAAGATAAGTAGGAGAAGAAAATAGTTACTGAAACGTTCCTTCAAACTGAAAGAGAGTATGTTTAGATTAGATATTAGGAAGAAATCCTTCCCTGTGAGGGTGGTGAGGCACTGGCACAGGGTGCCCAGAGAAGCTGTGGCTGCCCGATCCCTGAAAGTTTTCAAGACCTGTGGCAGGAGGTTGGAACAAGATGATCTTTAAAGTCTCTACCAACTCGGCCATTCTATGATTCTATAATTGTTGAACATAAATTCAACTTGGAATATTTTCAGAGATAGTCTCACTGTCCTTTCTAAACACATATACATGTAAATATACCTGTGTGTCTTTGTGTATGTTCAGGAGTATTTTTCAGTTACATCATTTCTGTAGACATGGCAACATCCAAGCATCACTTCTCTTCCTGACCCCTGGTTCACCATATATTTAGTAAAGAAAAATCAGATGTGATTAATATGAGAGACACAGAATTCCTGACATGTTACAGCTCTGGATGACAGGACCAGTGCTGTACCACAGCAGCATTCTGTGTAAGTCTGGTGAGGAACAAGGAAGGAAATAGTGTAAATGCAGATGACTGTGATTGAGTGTAATTCAAATGAGCATTGCAGAAGAAAGGTAAGAAAGTCTAAACCTGATCATAAAAACAAGGCTGGAAGCAGAGGAGTGCAGCAGAATGCTCTATCAAAGTGATTTTGTTCATATTTCTCTTTAATAGAACACATACATCTCATAGTGCCTATCCCAGAATTTAAGGTCACCTGATTTGTCTGTTTTCTTTCCTTTACTATGTTATAAAATGAGTTGCCATGGTTTGCCCATAGCAGTAATGAAAAGAAGTAGTTCTTCCTAAGAATACTAAACTTTAGGACATAAAATTAATTCCTCTTTTGTGATTATACTGAGACAATAATTATGCCCCACAAAATATAGTACATAATCCTGAGTCCTAATTAAATATTATAATGAGTTTGAGTGCTATTTGTCTCTTTCAGGCCTCACCTATTGTCCTGACTAGTAAATCATACAACAAACTTTGCTGAAAAATATAACATTATTTTTTTTTTCCAAATGCTAAGGAAAGGTACAAAACTTAAATTACCTTTTCTTTAAAAGCACTTCACATGAAACCAAAATCCATAATTTGCACTTCAACAATGATTTTTTGTATTGAGCCTCAGTCCTACAAAGGTGCTTAACTTTATTCACCAGGAGTCAAATAGTTGATTTCATTTTTCCAACTGGGTTGTATTTCTACTCCTTGCAGTTTCTAGGCATTCAGCCTAGCTTATACAAATACCCATATGTACAAAAATGAAATGTATTTGCAACACTTCAGATAACACGAGCAATAGAAGAGGGTGAAGTCATTTATCTAAGAGATTGCTTACTTCCCGATTTACATAAACATTGCAATGTGTAAGTGTTGACTTGAGAGCTGAAAAGTCTGAAAATATTTTGAATCCTTCTGTGAATGCAAAGAAGACCTGTGAAAATCCAAACTTGTGCAAGTTAAGGTATTTTAGAGAATGCATTAGATAGGAAGGATACTAAATAAATGATCCAATAGAATATGGATCATTTGCTGTCCTTTACTATGAGGCCAGTAATATTCTGCTCTTACCTCCACTGCACATTTCACAGTGATTCCACAGTGAATAGTTCCAACTTGTCATAGAGTTCTTTCTTCATGAAGGCACTTCTGGGCTGGAGCTTGACATTATATAGTCATGAAAATCTGAGATATTTGAAATGTGCAGGAGAAGCAGTTGTTCACGCACTGTAGAAATATTCAGTTAAGGGTACTGAAAGGTTTATCCTGCTGCTCTAATGTTTTCCCTTTTTTTCATTAAGCCATCAGTATACTAAAAGCTGTACTAAATTGTCTCTTCTGTCCTGGCAGATGCTCTGTATCCATGTCATCTGCTCAGATGTTAAAACAACCTTTTTTGTTTTTTGGATTTTTTTTAATTGTTCCAGGCAAAGTGTATTGCTCTGTTGTACCATTTTGGGAACTCTCTTTCAATTAATAGTTACATAAGATAGATATCAAATCCCCACTATCATTTTTGTAAATTGGGATAAGCTTCTAGCTATGCATACCATTCTGAACCTTCCTGATTTCTGGTGGAGATGAGAAGACAGCAAGAATTGTATAGGCAAGGGGAAAAGCAGAACTTTGTTTGCCTGTTTCACCATCAATATCATTAGTTTTTGAGTTGACAGTTCAGTATAGACTGAGTTGTGTGTGGATTTAGTTCTAATAATGTTGAACTTTGTACTGTTATTAAAATCTGATGGGAGAAATGCAAAGGTAACTTTTTCTTTATATGCTGCCTGTCTTACATGAAGTTACACCTCACACACACATAGAAGACAAAAGGTTTGCTTGTGTATTCAGATGTTCATGCTGAAGACCATATTTTCAGCATCAGTCAGGAAATTGTGACTTGGGGAGCATATAAATATAAAATAGTGTTTCAATACACCCAGCTTCTGCCGCAGTCACTGAGTCACTGATAAATCTGTTTATTGTAACCTCTTGACTTCATTGTAACAATGAAAAGGATTATTGTTCAGGACTATCACTGTCAAGTCATGCCCAATATTCAATCTCAGTGTGGTTTTGTACAAAATATTTGCTGTCAATATGCTTCTAAAAAATTCTCAGTTTTTTGGGGGTTTATTTGTTTGCTTGTTTCATTTAATGAAATAAAAGCAGCTCTATAATAACTTAGCTACTTATAGTAATTTAAATCTTAATCTAATGATTTTTGTGCTACATTAATTTTGTAATTAAGAGTGAGAATGAAGATCATGGCTGAAAACAGTCATGAGCCAGGCTTCTAATTCCTTGATTAGCTCCTGGTAGGAGAATAGAAAACAGACAGTTTGATTTGTTTTCTCCATGTGAATGATACAGACACGAACAGGAGTTACTGTTAAAAAGCAAGAATCCAACACTAAGTGTCCACTTGTGGCCCAAAATATTGAATCAGTTAAATATAGTTGATAGTATAAAAGATCTTGATGTGAATTATCAAGGATTATTTACCAAGAACAACAAAATTTTGCAAGAAAAAAGCAGAGTTTCTTTACATATTATATTATTTTATGGGAAACTTTTGTGTTTAGACTTGAAAAAAATATTTGTATGCACATTCAGAATATTCTCAGTAGTATTTTCTAAGTAAAGACATTATGTTTGCACCAGTTTCTACAGAAATCAGTGTTCATACGGTCTGTATTTGTATGACTCAAGTTCATATGCAGTTTCAAGATGTAATTTTTCCTGAAATATTTGTCATGCCACTCCAGAGTTGACTAGAATCTGCAAAATGGAAAGACTTCCTTAGCCTGAGATGGGATGAGAAGAGTGACATCTCAGTTAAATAAATAAATAACAATTAAAAAAAATTATTTCTTTTAGCCCATATAATTTTCTGTTTGGCAAATAACAAACAGATCTCTGCAATTCATGGGATTGATATCACATTGCAAGACAGTGAGTTGCTTTCTCAAAGTTTGAAGATATGACCTTAGAGCAATCCCACAAAAGCCCTTAATATAATGTCTCCTTGATTTTATCAAATCAGGTGTCTGTCTGTGCTCAAATGAGTTTTCTTGAATTTTGCAACTCAACAATGCAGAACTGAGAGTTGCACCCATTAATAAAAATAATTTGTCTTGCTTAGTACAGGAAGAAGGAAGGTAGTCATAAATTCACAAATGAAGTTCTATATATATATTCCACCATGGTTGAATCAAGAACAACACAAACTTCAATATTCATTTAGAAAGCACAGCAGTGTTCATATAATACTGAGTTATGTAATTTTAAATGCTTTAATTTCTGGTGTCCAGAGGGCTAAATTATTTATCTTTCTCTGCATACGTTTGAAAACTTCATTATTCCTTGTGAAGAGAAAGGGGAAAAGGTATACCTACTGTTTGTAGGTTTAAATGTCACGGCTCTACTCTGCAAATTGTAAATTGTCCATACCAGAGATTGTCTATAGGTCAGAGATAAAGGATACCATCAGGTACCTGCTTCCAAATGTTAATCTCCATCTACACAGAGGGCAGACTCAGACTCAGACACTACCTGAGCAATTTCTTCAGTGTCTCATTCCTCTGTTTTGTGAGGAAAGGTAACGTGAATCTCTTATCCTGCCTAATTCATAATAGTCAAGGGAGGAACTGTTTGTTCTTGCTCTGGTTCTCTGCATGTTCATCACAGAATCACAGAATGGTTGAAGCTGAAAGTGAACTCTGGAGGCCATCTGGTCCAATCTTATTGCTGTAGAAGTTTCATCTAGATCATTTTGCTCAGGACAGAGTCCAAATAACTTTTGAATATCTCCAAGAATACTCCTCTACCTCTCTGAGAAATCATCTCTGATGCTCAGTCAGCTTCACAGTAAAAAAAAAACAAAAAGAAAAACATTATTCTTAATGCTCTGATAAAAGTTTCTGTGTTTCAGTTGATGTTTATTGCCTCTTGTTGCATCACTGGACTGTGCTGGAAAGAGCCTTGCTACTTTCTAGGCCTGTTTTCATATATTTAAATACATCAAGATCCCCCCCTGAGGTCTCACAGCTCTTTCAGCCTTTCTTCATAGGAGAGATGCTCCAAGCCTTGAGACATTTTACTGGCCCTTCACTGAACTCTCTCCAGAAGCTCCATGTCCCTCTTGTAGTGTTACTTGTCCATATGTCTACAGTGTCTATATACACTTTCTCCCTGCTTCCACCTTCTGTATATGTGCAAGTATGGGTCAGAAGGGTTTAGGTTGCCCTTTGCTGATAATATTCAAGCTACCTGATAAGATGCATTTTACAGCAAGCCACACATTCCCAAGGCTGACTGTCAGGCTCATCTGTTCAATGCTATGAGTGTATTCCCTATATTCCACTGACCCTCCTGGATTCATGTCACATTTTCCTGTGCATTACAGACTGCTTTGTGCTTGAAGCTGGACAGAAAATCAGAAAGTTAAATTTCATTTGGAAGATTGATATTTAAGGAAAAAGCACCACTCTAAAGTCAGTAAGAAGAAATCAGTTTCAGTGCTTGTTTTCTCAAAAACATTGAAAAGCCTTTAATAATTTTCCAAGCAGTTCATAAATGTAAAGGACTTTACTTCCTCTAAATCCAAATTCGGCAAGTAACACATGAAGTTTAAAATCTACTAATTCATCGATGCCATTGGCCCATTCTCTTTTGTTTAGGAGAAAGACATTGTGTGCAGAAAATCAACCATTTATTTCTTTGATGGTTAACATTTGCTTTTTGGATGAAGGTGTTCCAATCATTTGATTACACCAAAAACTGCAAAACTACTTACTGATATTTCTAGTTTATATCACAGAATATTAAAATCTGGGCTGGTCTGTATCACAGAATATTCTGAGTTGGAAGGGACGCACAAGGTTAGAGATAAAAATGCATTAAAAATTGGTTCTAACTCTTTCAAAGCATGTGAAAAACAGAAAAAATGCAGGCATTTTTATTTGGTTTTGTTTTTTGTATTTTTGTGGGGTTTTTTGTTAGTTCTTCTAAAGTATGTGAGATTATTATTGTTGTTGTTATTATATTTTTATTTCTATTCAGGGGTCCTAATTTGTATTACTGGAATGCTTTGTGTTCACAACAATGTCTACAGTTTTTGGGTCTTTAATTTTTATTGACTGAATATTAGTCCTAAAAATGGCCAACATCAGACAATTTTAATAGAAAAGATGGAAGACTGATTTCATTAGCATTTACCTGACACTCAAATGTCACATATCCATGTCTAAAAGGCCTAAAGCTACCATCAAATTGGATTATAAAAAGAAGAGAATGTAATCAACAAGAAATGAATTATAAAGGCTTTATTAAGAGCTTAGAGAAAAATCAAATTTGATCGTTTATACTGTAATTATATTCTGTCCTCACCTTCTAGCCACTGTTAGCTTAAATCTGACTTTTGAAAATGTTATCTATTAAGTGATTCTCCCACCAAAACTAATTACCCTTAATCAACACCGACTCCTTGATTTTGTCACATTGTTCTCCAAATGCATAGCAAACAAAAATGCATGCTGTAATTTGCTGCTGTTTCAAAAAATTTTGCATTTTAATAAAAAACCCTCTTCTTACATGTATGTGCAGTTGGAGGTAAACATGAACTGTTAAAAACAAAGCTAGAAAGTTCCCTTTGAAAAACAAAATTCTGTATCATAAATTGTTAAATGTTTGGAGGTTTTTTATGCCTTGACTTCTTTCTTCTCAGAAGGTTATCAGATGGGAACATTTATTGTAGCTTCACTGCAGCACTTGGTTACAGCAAGGGGTCTCAAAAATGACAAAGAAAAAAAAAGATTGTGAAAAACTGCAGGGAAGAGAGTGTCTTACCACACTGTAAAAACTTTAATAACGGTGACTGAACACTGATGTCATATTTAGCCTACACTTTGTCAAAATATTCTCAAAGGTACTTTCAGAATGTGCAGTGAAATTTTTCTTACATTCCTGGCTTTTTGTAAATCTGTTTGGTTACGCTTGAAGAGCTGAATTGCTCAAATCACATCTGGTAGGTAACACAACAAAGGTTAAAGAATACACAAGGCTGGAAGGATTAATGCTACAGTGTTATCTAAAAATGAAGGTTTTATCTACAATAAGGATATCAGGCAGTGTGTGAGCACCAGTCCAACTTCCTAATGAAGTAAATTGCAATATTTAAAAATACTGTTTGCTACAATTTATTGGCATCCCAGCACTCCAGATTTGTAATTCTATCAGTGGCTGGAAATTTTGGAATAGAACTCTTCTGCAGGTTGTGTTCAGAGTCAGAGAGAAGATAAATCTGGAAATCCCAAATTTGTTTTAGGCATTGCTAATGGGTGAGTTTACATCATGCTAAAAAGAAGCATTAGGAAGTAGTTGTGGAACTGATTAATAAAATTAAATGCTGTTCACATAAGGATAAGGATATAGAATCAGAAAAACTAGGGTTCATTTGACTTCATCAGGATTCCTGGAAATAACTGTTAAACAAGAATTGTGCTTTCTGATTTTTTTGGGTGGACAGAAGAGTAAACCTTTGAGTGATAAATTATTGGCAGATAAGGAGTGTTTGAGGAAGTGACACCATATGCTTTCCCTGTTTTTTCCCTCTTCCATGGGCATCTGATTTTGACCATTGTCAGTAGGGAAACAGATCTTTGGACTGTTCTTATGTTCCCACCTTATACTTGAAGGTAGTGGGAGGAAAGCTATGTGTAAAAAAATAAGGCATTTGCCAAATCTTTGACAGAAAATAGGCACAATGAGAATAGGTATGAGATGTACTGTGTCCCTCTTTATGAACTGGTTCATATTTAGAAACAGAGTCCACCTGACTGCTTTGTCTAAACATACTCACAAATGATCAAGGCATCTGTTTAAAGGCAATTTTCTTACATTCCTGGAATACACAGTTAAACTTTTCAGTAAAACTTGAGAATTACTGGCACAAAGGACAAGAGAAAAGCCCCTTAGCACATAATTTCATTTTGTAGCAGTTTCTTGAATCTCTTCTATATTTCAGGATGACTTGTTGCAAACTACAAATAAAATTAATCTCAGATGCCTTGCTCTCAGGGCATTTGTTCCCCTCTGATTATTGAATGCTATGGATTTCTTTTTGCATCAGACATTGAGTTTGCCCAGTGTGAGCTGTATCATTACATGGTGTGTGGTACAGTGACCTTCCCATAAGCAGAAGGCTGTAATAACATGCATTCAGTGCAGCATGAACAAAAGAAAAAATATATTTTGGTTTCATTTTATAAATAAGGACTAATTATCTTTATTTTATAAATAAGGACTAATTATCTTTATTTTATAAATGGTCATTTATAAAATAACCAGCATTTTCCAAAAAGCCCCTCAAAAGTAGATAGTCATTTGTGTCATATTAGAATGGGCAATCATTTATAATTTTTGTGGAGTTTATTTTTCTTTTAAATGAAATGACTGCTATTTTTATACTTAGGAGCTAAAGGACATGACAACTCCTATGGAAAATGTATGGGTTTGCCCTAGAATTCAAATTAATTGAAATAAACAGTTTTACTCATATTGTTCATGTCAGATTTTCTCATACTGCAATCACATATTCACAAATATATTGCATTCATAGATAATTTCAATTGTAAAAAATAAAATAGTAAAAAAAAGTCCAAATATGTTGTTTTAAAGTTCAACCATCTGTATACATTACAAACAGTAGTCAAATGAATCACAAACAGATGTAAGTTGAACGTCTGCTTACATATTCTTTTTCTAACTGCTAAAAAGCTTAGGAAAAATATCAATATTATTTCACTTTTAAAAATAAGAAATCCAGACTTTTCTGTCCCCGAAGCTCTGTAATAATTAGAAAACAACCAAGGTCTCCTGACAGTTTCTGTTCCAGTTAAGAAACTAGAAGCTGAACAACCAAGTGGAAAAATGTCTTTTAGGAGGTATGGAGAAGCAAACGTGGATTTGTCATGAAAAAAAGCTCTGTCAGACCAATTTAATTTTCTTCTCTGACATGGCATTGAGATTTGTGGATAGAGAAGAAGTTGCAAATGTCATTTTTCCATTCTGGTAAGGCTTCTGATGCATGATATTTTTATGTGTAAATGAGGAAGCATGGTCTAGCTGAAAATAATGGACTGAGCTGTGAACTCGTTGGAAATCTGAATGCCTCCCAGTGCTTTGCTATTAACAATAAGAGGTTATCAAGAAGAATCAGACTTGTGCTGTTTTCAACATTTTTATTAACAATTTATGAAAAAATCTGTTTATTCACCTCAAAAATTACATCACTTTTGCATCATATACAGAAGAGGGAATTTGGGACTTAAAGTGATCTTGAAAATGGATGATGGAAGATATGAAAGATGCATGATTCTCTTTAACAGAGGAAAGGGCGAAGTGCTGCCACTCAGGCAATTTCATGTGGCAACCCAGAACTTTGTAGGCAGCAGTTATTCAGTAAAGACATCAAGATGCATCATTGAATCTGAAGCTGAGGGTGAACCAAGAACTTCTTGATGTCCTGAAAGAGAATGATCTAGTTAGTGACAAACTGATGACCAAAATGGTCAAACACTGAGGAGAGGAACCATAACTGGAATGGTTGTGAATAAACAAATGTGTCCTACACTTTTCTGGATGCCAGGGCAAGTTTAAAACAGATCTAATTTTGATGGTAGCATTCATTGAAAGGGGTGTTATTCCCCTTTCAGCTGTTCAATATTCTTTCCAATAATTACAGAAAGAAGTCACTAGCAATATTAATTTATATATATAAATTAGTTCTGTGATGCATTATTGCTTTAGTTAATTACATCCAGAGAAAGGCAGGAAAGGATTCAGATTTTTGATAGAGAACACTCTCTCAGGGGCTTATTTGATGGCATTTGAACTATCTGCAGTCAGGTGAAATCATTATTAACATTTGACCACAGAGTTCTTGTGTCTTTTATACAGATGGACAAAAATCTGAAGTGAGACAAAAAATATAGCTTTGTTTTCCTTTCACAGGTCTTATATGATTGAGAAATTGGGCTTTGGTTACCATCTAACTTTATCTAAACCAAGTGATAAACGTGATTCTCTTTATTTATACCATGTGCTCTTCAAAATCCATTCTTGCCCAGTAAATCAATATGAATAAAACAAACTAATCTCCAAATCTCTGCTCTTTGAGAAAATGGCAGGTTATCCTTTGCAATGAGAAGTGATAGAATCACCAATAAAGAAAACACTCCTTGACAAATTCACAGAACCTATTACTGGCAGGAAAAAACAAACAACGACAAACCAACAAACAAAAAAACAGCTTTAATAGAAATAACAGATAAAACCTGAATATTGATCTGTCACCTTTTTGGAATAATATTTCTATTTGGAAGTAATTAGGTGTTGATAATATGATGGCATGACAAAAGAGAAAGGAAGAGAATTCAGCTGCACTGTTTTTTGCTAGATAGCTTAGAATAGCATGTTTCATTCATTCATTTAATTAGCAGTAGATCACATTTCTTCTTATAGGAGGAGCTGTTTTGCAGTCCCAGTAATTCTAGCCAACAAACAACAGAATTGCCAACTACAGAGTCAGACCATGTAAAACTTCTCCAAGTCCTAGTCTGTTTAACATCTCACAAATTCACACCCAATGTACAGTCCACAATTATAAAATTAGCTTAATTTGTTCAGTACTTAAGGATTAAATGAAACTGAAATGGTGAAACCTCCCAACAGGTTATTACCTTACACATTTCATCTCTAGCAGGACCTTTACCATCATAGTTAATCTTCTTAGCAACTCTTCAAAGAAATGTTTCAATATTTTGCATAAAAATTGGAACTGCACATCCCACCTCACTAACATTCAAGCTTTCCATTAATATGAAAAGAATTGAATATAAACCATATAACAATCTTACTAAGATTGAGTGACCAAGGTGTCTGCTCTGTGGGAAGCTTTTCTGTAGCTGAGATTGGTGTCTTGTGGTCCAGGAAGGTTATTTCCAGTCTTTTCATTATTTTGCAAATGCACTACACTGTGAGTGTTCAAGAAACAAGGGGTTACCTAGTGTTGTCCAAACTGACAACTTTGGAAGTGATAAAATTTGGGTAATTTTGGTGGATTTTTACATAGAATAAAATCACTTTCTGTCTTGTAAATCTAGAAACCATCTTCCCTCTTGACAGCAAAACCAAGAAAAAAGCTCTGGATTTTGTGTGGACAAAAAAATCTGGAAAGCTTGCTGGCAAAGAAACCTTAAATGAAGGAATTCTTGGAGTACTTAGACTACAAAGTTTACCTGAAAATGTGTCTCTGTTTTTCTGAAAATGTGACCCTGGGTGTCCTTGTTTCAAGTCCTTGTTTCATCTAAGTATCTGTTTACCTGCTCTTACACAGGTTTGCATTGCAAATTCCTCTCTACTCTTGTTCTGAATATCTTGTTACATTTTACACCCCATGGAGAAGAGTTTCTACAATACCAACAGTACAGAAAATCTTGCATTAAGTTTCAAAAGGCTGAGAGTTTGAAGTCATAGGTTTTTGAAATCACCCCAAATTAACACATTCCAGTTTGTATTTGATTTTTCAGTAACTAAACCCAAAATAGTCATTCCCGGAGTAATATTTATATACATTGGATGAAGATTTATCGTATATGATGTGTTTAAAAGAATTGTTTTATATATTGGATAAGTTAGGAAGGAATATAGGTTATATAACTTAAACTTGCCTTCATTTTTTATTAAAAAACTCACCACAATGTTATAATCTCCTTCATAACTGGAGTTTTACCTCACTTAAAATATCCTTTATAAAATATTAATATTCAATGTGAACACCAGAGAAAATTGAGTTGTGTCCCATCTTCCTTTCAGCTGGAGATTCACATATTCTCCAAGTGTTTTAAGAACAGTACTAGAGCTCATTTGCAAGAGTACAGCTTCTTGCATGCCCCTTTAATCTGTTCAAAGACAAGAAGAGAAAAAAAGACAGGAGTGACTGAGCAGGCAAGCCCAGGCGAGCAAGGGGAGGCAGTGGCCCTTCCATGTCCCAGAGCAAGGGGACAGAGCAGGAGTGGGGCCTGACTGGAGGAGATTCACAGGGGACAGTGGGAGAAAGGGCTGCAACTTGGGTCTGAGTTTCATCCACAAGGAATCATCCCAAAGAAGCCAGGCCAGTAGGTCTGAGTTTGAATGGAGCTCCTGGGCTCCTGGGCAGGGATGTGGGTCCAGGTACCTAATAAAGTCATTCATAACAATAAAGCAAGTTGTGGGCTCATAGCATCCTCTAGGTGGACATGTGTTTACTACAAAACCTTTGTTATTCTTCTTTAGATCAACAGAAAGTTTCTTAAAATTAAGGATGTGAGAAAAGCACAGTATCCCATAGACTTCAGTAAATTATGTATCTAGCATATTACACAGTCACAAGATATTATCTCCTTTACTTGCCATCTGAGTATTTGATATAGTCAATAATGATATAGTTAATAATTACTAGAACAGCTCTGCTGAGGGATCTAGATGGGCTGGATTGACAGGCTGAGGACAATTCTGTGAGGTTCAACAGGACCAAGTGTCAGGTCTTGCACTTGGGTCACAACAACCCAATGCAGCACTACGGGTTGGGGGCAGAGTGGCTGGAAATTGGCGCCGTGGGAAAGAACCTGGGGGTGTTGTTTGTCATCAGTGTCTGAACATGAGCCAATGTGTGCCCAAGTGGGCAGGAAGGCCAGTGGCATCCTGGCATGTACCGACAATAGTGTGGTGAGCGGGACTAGGTAAGTGATTGTAAATCTGTACTCGGCACTGGTGAGGCCACACCTTGAATCCTGTGGCCAGTTCTGGGCCCCTCACTACAGGAAAGACGTTGAGGGGCTGCAGAGAGTCCAAAGAAGAGTAATGGGGATGAGGAAGGGTCTGGAACACAAGTCTGATGAGAAGTGGCTGAGAAAGCAGGGGGTGTTTACTCTGGAGAAAAAGGAGGCTCAAGAGGGGTCCTTCTGGCTCCCTGACAAGAGATTGTACCAAGGTGAAGGTTGGTCTCTTCTCACAATCAGCAAGTGACAGGATGGGAAAAAATGGACTCGAGTTATACCAGGGGAGGTTTAGATTTGGTGTTCGGAAAAATTGCTTCACAGAAAGGGTTGTCAAGGAACAGTGACGGAGACAACATCCCTGGAGGTACTTCAAAAATGTGCAGATGTGGCAGTGAGGGACATGGTTTAGGGGTGGACTTGGCAGTGCTGATTTGATGATCTTAAAATTCTTTTCCAACATAAATGGTTCTATGAATCTACGGTTTCAGTTTGGTTTTTCAAGAGACAGTTAATTTCGTCCACCTTGATAATCTGCAGGTCAAGAAAATGGTTAAGTAGCAACCATATCACATTTTTCTGAAATAGCTGGTCAGAATGAATCTCTCTGAATGTGGTGAATTTTTAATGACATGATGAAACAGGAAAGAGAAGATGCTGTACAGACAGCTCCAGAGCTGTAGGTGTAGATGTCTGCCAACAGAAAGGAAAAAAAAAAAAAAAGGCAGGAGATGGAAAATTGTCAATCCTGAAGATCAAGAAAAAAAAAAAAAACACCACAATGAAGTGAGAATAGAATAAATGCATGAGGCAAGAGATGCAGATGAAAAACATGAAAAAAAAAAGAAAAAAAACCTGTGGAAGATGGAAACTAGAACCTGAAAGGAAAATATCTATATTTATCAGATTTAGAGAAGAAGAAAATGGGTGATTTTCAGGATCTTAAGGAGAATGGAGAAACTTGAGACTATTAAAGATATCTGAGTGGAGTAGTTTGATGGTTGGGAACATTTTGACAGGACAAGTAGAGAAGCCTGTCACTCAGGAGTGTCTAGGGAGAAGACAAACCACCTTCTGGATCCAACAAACAGGTGTTCCTCTCTGTGAAAAGGGCTTAGCTGGAACCCAGTCTTAAAAATTTTAAAAAATATAAAAAATTGTCCCTGTATAACCTATATCAGTATTTTCTGTCCTAGCATAATTATTTTGGTAGTTAATCATAACTAATCATATACTCCAGATCAGTAAAATATTTAGCAAAAGTATGCAACTTGAATTTGGTCTGGAAGTGTTGCTCTTTTAAGTGCTATCTCCACTTGAGCAAAACATCAGATCAATAGGAATTTTGCTTGCTGACATAACCCTGAGGTCATTTATCTTCAAAAGAAAGAATTTCGCCTCATTAAATGTGCTGCCTTCAGTCCAGCAAAGCACTAATTTTTGTTCTGGTAATACCAAGACTTTCTACAAGCAGTCCAATACTTCATCGTTGTTATGCTCAAAATCTTGTTTATATGCGAAGAGAAAGATATATTATATATATAAAAATATGCATACTCAGCCAAGAACTTACTGTTAGTATAACTGAAATACTATTAGCATAAATCAAGGATTGAGTCTAGCATAATTGTTACAGAAAAGAAAAAAAAAAAAAAAGAAAATTAATGCAGTTAAAACTCTTATACATATGTCTTAGTTTTTACTCCTCCTGAAGCTCTGCTCAACCTCCCACTGCTCCTCTGTGTCCTAAGTTCAACAAGCCCATTTTGGTGCTGAGAGATGGTGTGTTAAAGAGAGTTTTCAGCATCCTTCTTTGGCTGAAGTTGATTTCTTCTTTGGTCTAGGATTCACTGTTATTTTTCATGCTCTTGATAAAACACTTTACACCTTTCTGCTCCTTCACTGCTCTGCAGTTCCATGTTCCACCAAATTTACTATACATGGTGCTTTTTTCATATGTTAAATCCCATTTCTGTGTTGCCTTTGTCACTGCTAGAGTCCATTTCGTCCTGGTATGCATTTCAGTAAGGGACCAGGGGTGAGCTGTGTACAGCCATGGTGCTTCCAGGGTCACACTGTGTCCGGCCTCTGACCATCTTATGACTACTCCTCTGAGCAGCATTCTGTGCTCCACTAGACAAGACCTCTACTGTTATACTGGGGCTGTGTTTTTCTACCCTGTGTCTTTGTCATCAATATCTTGTTCTGTGCAGAGTAACTGTTTGTTGTTGCTATCTATTGAAAACTATGCTTATATTACACAGTTATAAACAAAATTAAACCAAACCAGCCATGGACAGCTGGCTAGTTAAAGAAACTGCTGTCAAAGCTTAAAAAACAAAATAATGAAGCTGCAGGCAGATCAAGCGAAGGTAATACAGAGGAGGACTGATAAACCTGCCATACTATAGAGCTCCAGGTTTACACTGTGCAGGCAGCAAGCAGAAAGGGCAAAGACATGATCCCCAGGCACCGGGCTTTCTGACTAGAGCATGTGCTTAAATCTAAGAGCATAAATAAGTGTTGCTTATTGCAGTTCTAGCAGTGAAGTGTTTGCTGCCATGATGCCACTGTTTGTGTGCCTCAGTAAACCCCGCTTTAATATCAATGAGTACCACTTCATTTCTGGAATTGAAATCAGAAGCTTAGATTTAAAGCATATTCTTTAAAGACTTTTTAAAGTAAAGAAAAAGTGCACAGTTAAGTACAGCACTGAAACTGTTGACAAATAATATCCTCATGGCTACTTATCAGTGTGGGATTACAGTACTAGTATTTGTGAATGTGTGGAATACTGTTGGTTGAGGATAGAGAAAGTTTTGAGGATGCAAAATGAAAATTTTTGTCCTTTTTGAAAGATTTATTTTGAAATGTAATTATAGAACAATACTTCTCAAAAAAACTGATGCGAGTCTTTTCCCCCCCTTCATTCTCTTTACATCCTTTGAAGATCCCTTTGCCTAAGAGTTGTTGTTTTGGAATTTTTTTTAATTATTCTCCTAAAAATTAGTAGGGAAAAGATAAAGCACAAGTAATTAAAGTTAAAAATATTAGAAAAGTAAAAATAATTGGAAATATTATGTCCTTTTTCTTTAATAAATAGAAACAAATTCTGTTTGAAAAAGAACACCTGTTTTAAGATATTGTGAAAAACAAGCATAAAATTACATGTTCTCGTGTCATTATCAAATTCCATGAAAAATTTGATTTCTTCTTTCTTATAAATTTGCTGTTTAAATGATGGACAGTATTTCAGACATTAAGGCCATTAGACCTAATGGACTTCAGTGACAAAAAGTAGAATATGTAATACAAATACACATGTATTTGTATTTCACACACATATGTAAAGTGAGAGGAGATGGGGGAAGAGAGAAAAATTGAGATTGCACAGACTGCACATGCCTTTTTGAGGACCATTCCAATCTTTACACAAGGTGTTATAAAACAATGGGGAGGAGCATCTGTAGTTTAAATTCTTCCCTTGTTATTCTATACCCACAGGAAAAACTGAGTGATTATCATCAGCATGAGCTGTTTAGGAGAATTGGCCAACTAAACTGCAAGGCAGCAGAAGTATTCACAGTAAAGCAGAAGGTAGAACAAGGTATTTTATTTTCCTTTTTTAAATTACCTGGTAGGTTGCCATAAAATTTTAACAAATTCAGAGTACAGCTGCTTGTATAGAGTCAACTGCTGCTTAACGGGAAGCTTAAAAAAAATAAAATTATTAACAATTCGTAGCAAACCTACACTGCTGTCCATGGCAACTGTAATGGAAATGCCAGAAATAGGGAGTACTTCAAAGAATGCAAGGAGTTCTGTTACGCTCACTTAGGAAGAGTAATTAGACAGTTCCACTTAGCTCACAAAAAATTCTGTTGTACCTTGCAATACATGATTTAAATAAGCTCATAAAGGAACTTACTAAGCAGTTGTTGACTTTAAGCAGGCTGTATTTTTCAGCAAGTTATGTTTCCTTTACCTATTTAGACATTCCCAGCATGACTGAAAGATATATAAACTGAAGTTTATTACAGCACATATTAAGCACAAGCTTAGAAAAGGACTAACACAAAATACTTGCAAGCAAAGAGAATTTGCCACTAAAATTACAGGGGTCTAGCTCATACTAGATTGACATTACAGGTGATAAAATTTATATAAAACCTGAAGTCTCTAGAGTAAGAGAATTAACTCTGCAGTTTAAAATGTAATCTGATAGCTGTTTTACTGTTTGATTTTGAAAATATCTGTCAAGCAATATATCATTTATACTGCATGCTATTTTATCTCAACTTCATAAAGACAAATCCCACCTAGAATCTTGTGAGATGTTTTAGTAATTAAGGTATATACTGTTTGTCATAATCTAATCCCAAATCTTGTTAAGTATCCTAATACTAAACTGAAAACAAGGTAAAATGCTCAGCAATGACATGGTTGAAAAGGTGACTCAAGTTAAAGTAACTGTACTGAATAGTTGACTTGTAATAAAATTTTGATTCATAACTAGATCTATATCCAGATATGCTGAGTGTTTGGATGCACTCATCATGTGTTCTCATGGCAGTAGGATTGATTTAGGAGTCATAAAAAGCTAGAAGGAGGGATATCTTGTCTTTTAAAGAGCAAAGGTTTCCCCTCTCTCCAAATCGTGGCACTTCAAGACTACTTGAGAATTTTCTGAAGCACTTTGGACCTTGACTGTTGTTAAAGACTGTTGCACTATTTATTTATTCATTTATACAGTGTATACATTTATACAGTGTATACATTTCCACTTGTATCACGTCTGATCAGACTGCTACCAAAATAGCTCCTTAGTACAATACATCGTGATGTCAAATTCTCAAATCCACAAGTCCACAGATATGTGCCTCCTCCTATGGACCCCTTTGTGTATTTTATTTCCTCGAGAATGAACATACAATCAATGAAGTTCTTAGAATAATGTAATTGTATGATTCAGCTGTTCTGATAACATGTTCCAGCCTTCTACTGTAACAATCAGCCCACCTTGCTGACAGTTTAGAACAGACCTGAGACCACACAGCAAAGAGTAAGCTGACACCCCACTATTTCTTTTTTCAGTTCTCTTACCAGGGAGTTTTCCAATGTTGAACTCCTGCATCTGAGGAAACAATATTAGCTGCTGTTTGTTTATTAACTGGGAATTTGTATAACTGAATGGGGGTGATCCCAGGGAACACATGACAACACTGTTGAACCAGCCACTCTCAGTTTTGAACATGCCTAAAACAACTTAAACCACAGAAGAGATCAAGAACCAGTGAGACGTGATATACAATGCTGGGACCTTGCTAATGAGGCGGTTTTTGCAACTTCCTCATCCAAGCAGTAATGGATGCAATAGAACTGCATTTTGAATTACAAAATGTGTATAAATTTGGACACAAAATTTTAATGAACATTGGGCTCTTTGTTTATTATACATTCAGTCAATTTAATTAACATTGTGAGTTAATGATCAAAATAATACACTAAAGTATTTTTAAAGTCTCTGTACCAGCTGTAAAAAAAATTATCCAAAGCATTATATACTGGATAATATCTGCTCACTTAGGCCTCTTGGCCATCTTTCAGGACAGTAATGAACTTTGATTTACACTTTGGACTCAGCTCTACTTCATTGCCTCCTAAATTCTGAATACTACAATTCAAGCACACAGTGTCTGACTGAAGAAGCAAACCCAGATTTCCAAGGGTATCTCAAAGGTTTACTTGCTTTTTCATTTTTGTGCTCTGTCTTCAGTCACAGAAACAGCCTCAATTCCTGGTTCAAATTTTCTCTTAAAAACATGCGTGCCTAAGTGGCACTACAGTATAATATATTAAAAGTTTCTCATTTATCAATAAAGTTGTCTAAGAATTCTACTCTGGCAAACATAATCTTCACTTCCCTTAGAAGTTGCAGCTGCATTTTGCTGCTCTTTTGTCTGAACTTAAGCATTTTATCCTGCAGAGATACTCTATGTCTTTAATGCCGTTGAGCAGAAACCAAGCATTCTAAATTATGGATGTTTATTGGTGGGACCAAAATGGCAACAGAGATAAAGAAAAACTGTTTTTAAAATGTCATGTAACAATTCTGTCAGTAAGAGACATTCTGTGGGGAAGGAAGAAAAATAAAATGCCACAGTTAGGTTTTTCTTTTCATTTTTTAACATTGTCTTAAGGGATTGTAGAAAAAGGAGAGTTATTAAGATATATATACTAAATATATAACATTCAATATATAACATCCTATCTAATATACCCACTGTGAAAATAGGGGGTTACACATTAGCCCAAAAGTGTTCTGTTAGTGAAAGCTCAATTCATTTTATACCAGTGAAAATTAAATTATATGGATTACGTGTGGAGAATTCAACAAAGCAACATCCTAAATGTCAGGAATCAATAAGCTTTTCTAATACTATGAAAATAACTGCCTGATTATATCTTTTTTTTTTTTTTTTTTTTTTTTTTTTTTTTTTTTTTTTTTTACAGTCAGATTTTAATTCTGTAAAGTGGAAGACTTTTCAGTAGAAGAACTCCATTATGGCAAAACTGGGTAAGATGTCCTAAAGATCTCCTAAAGATGAGATTGATGCAGCTTTTCAAACCTTGTTAGAGGGAAGAAAGCTTGAGAAGAGAAAAAGCTCCTTGCTAATTAGTCAGAGAAATAGAAACAAGCACTTCCAGGAAGTTAACGGCACTTCTAAATCAGCCTGTGGAGGCTCTACAGTTTCTTGTTCAGGGTGGCAGATTGATGTTACATTCCCTATCACGGCCAGAGGAAGGGAATTCCCTGTCACCAGCTGCTAAATGGTGACAGGAAGGCTGAGCGTGCCCTGTTGTCTTCATGAGCTGGATCTTGCAGAGCTGTGTTCAGCTGCTGGTCTGGCTTTGGTCATTTCCAGTGTAGGGCTGGTGAACACTATAAAAGATAGCCTGATTCACTGGAAAGGGATTCAACTTTTCTGCTCGACAAGAGTAGCTATTTTCCTTTCAATACATGTAATGTACTCCTATAGCAAATACAGCATTCCAAAGACTTCCTTAGGAGAGCTGTTTTCATTCACGGTAAATTTGCCTGGTGCAGACCAAGTGATATGACCAAGGTTAGGATTCCTTCTGCCTGCAGAGGCAGTGGAGCCAAATAAGGTGGTAGTTCCCATGCAGCTCTATGGCTTGTACTCCAAGGTGTTTCTGAGGAGTGAAAATTTTAAGGATTGCCTTATGCTGGGCCTTTTATGATGTGATGCCAGGTCTGAGGAAGGACTTTCCCCTCTAGCAGGCAGCAGCATACATCCCTGCCACTAGGAGAGAACAGCTGAAGGATAATTTCCACCTTCAGGCAGAGCTGGAACAAAGCCTAAGAAAGGGGATCCCTCCACTCCAACTGAAATAATCTGCTTTACAAAAATGCCATATGGATATTTTGTCTTCCTCACATTAACTCTGATTGGTTGACAAACATTTTAACTAACAGAATGAGGAAGATTTGCATAATTACACTGTATTTTTTTTTTTAAGAACTATGCGAGAAATATGCAAATTTGGGGTTGGCTTCTAGTATAACTCTGCTTTTATTGGCTCATCTTTTTATATCTCTCAGGCTGTTGCTCAGCAACAAAAATGACACAGAAGTTATTCACATCCATCTAGTGGAAAAGTCTGTCCAAAAGGAGACAAAATAAGTTATCTCAAAAAATCTTTCCCATTCTAAATGAACTATCTATCTATCTTCAGCTGTTACTGTTCTTCATTTCTCACATCAGCTGTGCTCACCATTTTTCACTTCAAAGATCGGATACACTTATAGGAGAGGAAGACCTCTATGCCTAGGAGAAAAATAATGTTCTTAATGTTATTTGTTGTATTATTTCATAAAAAGTAGAGTAGAAGACAAAAAGAAAAGAGGTTTGGATCTGTTCTATGCCTAGGGCTGTTAAGAAGCAAGCTTTTCCTTTCATGTCCTAATTCACACAATTTTCAGACATAAAAACCTGGACTTCAGTTAAATTAGATACAAAGCCTCATTGGGAAATGTCAATAATTTGAGTCTGTGGTATAACATCTGAAAAGACTGAAAACTGCTGGACTTAGTAATCCAAAATGTACATTAAAGAAACCCACAACAAAACTTGCAGTTACCACCAATCATAAAACATGACAGAAATACCCTAAAATCTTATAACAACAAAAGTTTTATTTTACTTTTGCAACAAATGTGTCTTGATAAAGCCTGTTTGAGTTCAAAAATTCTGCAACAAAATACTTGCCACTCTAAATTTTATGTGTTCCTAGAATAATAGCACCACTTTTTCTGCCCTCTACACAACTCTCCCCTATTCATGGTATACAAATTAGGAAAGTATTTTTTATTAAATGCATAAAGTAAGAATAATGTAGGTTGCAAGATCCAAAGGTCACCTAATCCAAACTCAGAGCAGGTTGGTGTATTTTTAAAATCTTAAACTTGGGGGTGGAAGGAGCATGATATCTGAATTCATAAGATGACTGAGACACAACTGGGAACCAAAGGACAGTATGAGTCTTCATATTTTTATGTTTAATTTCTTTTTTTTTCCATTTCATATTATTTAATTTTAGTTTATTTTCATATATTTTTCTATTACTTCTAAGCATCTGATCTCATGGTGAATAGAGGAGGTGGAGCAGTCTTCATTTGCCTTCCTACTTAATGGAGTGTGAAGTGATCAGGAGACCTTCAAACTGCGCTGGTTGCACTGGCTGCCTCTGACATGCTAAATGCCTGGACCCCTGCGGTATGTTGCAATCATCCAAGCCTGTCCTGCCTTACGCAGAAGATAAGGGAAGCTGAGCTCCAGAGATTCTTTCCAAAATAAACTCCTCTATGACTCCTAAAAGGTAACTGTTTCCACCAAAACATAAACAGTATTTTTTTTTTTAATTCTTTCTTTAATAAGCTTTCATAAGTTTGCATAATGGAGGTTTTCTCCAACAGCTGAAATTCATAGGCTATGCTTGAGATGAATTTAGAGTGCAAGAAAAATAGTGTAGTCTATTAAATGTGCTACTAAGGATAGTGTCAAACGATAGTAACCTACAGGGCCATGGTATCAATTAATCTTTTACTCAAAAAATGTAAGCTACTAAGTTATTTTCATTTGAAGTTTTGCAAAGAAGTGACACTGCAGAGGAACTGAAACTTAGAGGTCAGCTGATATACAAAAATATACATGCATATATATATATATATATGAATAAATCCTTGTCTTAGTTCAAAGGGAGGACTAAGATATCAATGTTGACCAGAAAAAAAAATAATCCCTCTCTCTTTAAATTTAGAAAAAAACCNGCAATGAGCCGCCCCCTTCCCCTCTCCTCCCGACCTGGGGAGAGAGCAGAAAAAAAAAAAGTAGGCACTACATGAATATGCCGTTTGCCTTTGTTATCCAGTCTCCACAGACAAAAGCGTTCTCTCCAAGCCTCCAGGAAGGAATTCCAACGAGTATTAAAGCTATAACAATCCTATACTAAAAATACAATGGAGAGCTGCTTCTCATAACTATACGTGTCATGTGGATACTCAAGCTTTTCATCTCGACCTAAATGCTCTGAAGGGCAGGTACATACACCACTTGATGTCAAGCATCTAATATGTGGAAGTGATGTTCATGTTATTAAAAACAGATGAGTATAAAATCACTCAACAAAGAATTAGAGGATGTCCTAGGTTTCCCAGGGCATACAATGACCTAGGACTTCTCTCTGGCCACAGGTAGGCTGTTAACCACATTTGACATGTGAGGTTTTGGTTCTGACTAAAAGGCCTGATAGAGAAAGACTGATTACTGCAGAAATCTGAGGCCACTTCAAACATGAATCTTATACTCATCATACCTTGCATACCTTGCCATGGTTTAACCCCAGCTGCCAACTAAGGACTGCACAGCCCCTTAGTCACTCCCTCACTGTGGAATGAGAGAGAGAATCAGAGGAATAAAAGCAATAAAGGTCATGGGTTAAGATAACATCAGTTTAATAGGGAAAGCAAAAGCTGAGCATGCAAGCAAAGCAAAACAGGGAATTCATTCACTACTTCCTATTGGAAGGCAGGTGTTCAACCACCTCCAGATGAGCCGGGCTCCATCATATCTAACAATGACTTGGGAAAACAAATGCCATCACTCTAAATGTTCCTCCTTTCTTCTTTCAGCATTATATGCTGAGCATGACACCAAACCGTGTCAGATACTCCGCTGGTCAGTTTGGATCAGCTGTTCTGGCTGTGTCCCCTCCAACTTCTTGTACTCCCTGCATCCCCTCGCTGGTGGGGTGGTGTGAGGAGCAGAAAAGGCCTTGCCTTTGTGCAAACACTTCTCAGCAACAGCTAAAACACTCCTGTGTTATTAAATCTGTTTTCAGCACAAATCCAAAACACAGCCCCATATTAGGTACCATGAAGGAAAAAACCTTGCTTATTTCACTCTTCTGTGCATACACAAAAGCTACTTTTTAACCTTGAATGACCCATCACCAAGCTCTGAAATGTCTTTGGATCCCTTTGCCAGAGCAACTTGCTGTTGTTTCATTTATATTGTTTTTTCAAGCGGGAGAGGAATTTGCTGTCAAAAGAAAATCCTTTGACAAAAAAAGTCTACATTTGCTATTTCTCTAATTGCATCCTTCAGAATACCTATTTCCAGTTTTCCATTGAAAGGTAAATGGACTGCACAAAACTGCAGCATCAGTATTAATTTGATTTTATTGCTCTGTTGTTCTTGATGTTGCAAGTTAATTTATAAAGACTTTTACATTAGTCTTAGTTAAATTATGGTCACCAGTTCACCTATGCCTACTGTTTCCCAAAATAACCATTTCAAACTTCTTTATAATGCCTTAAAAAGTATGCATGGCGGTGCTCTTATGATGTCATGCTTATCTGAGTGGTATAATTGTGTTCTCCTCAAATTACTCCCTGATAGAAACAGAAGACAGGAACATGCCATCTCATCTTTCCTGACAGATCTTTTCTTAAACTGAATGAGAAGGAGCAGAAGATAATGGAGCGGAAGGGAAAAGGAGAAGGAAGAACAAAAAATACTGATTTTTAAATCTTCAAAGTAAAAATATGTATAAAATCAAGCTTATCTTTAAAAGGTTTAAAAGCAACTTTATTTCCAAATCTGTGGTTTAATATAATTAATGATTTTTCCAGTAGATTAACGGACGATTATGTCCTTACCTTGACACATGAACATGAATACTTATATGCACAGTTACAACCTGTCATCAGCAGTTCTTTCTATCCCACAGACATCTTCTTATACCACATAATGTTGAAAAGAATAGATATAAAAAAGAAGTTATATTCAGCAGAAAATATTTGTTACTGGTGCTCCACTTCCCTATTAGCTGTTTCACCTTCCCTAATTTAATCACTTTCCTATAATAATATAGGCAGCACCCTGAAACTTCTGAGATGCCAACTCAGGGTAGCACATTTCCTGGCATGTCCTCCTCTTGCTGTGCCCTCTAAGATGGGGAAGCAGATCTTGGGTTCACCCGAGACATGGTGCCAGGGTTCTGGAGTGTTACAATGCCTTTTTGCATCCTGATATTGGTTTAGGATGTTTCAACTTAAACTGTGAGAAAAAAAGATACTAAATCATGACAGTGGAGTACCTTTCCCCTGGTATGTTTGTTTTGGTTTGGTTTTTTTTCCTTTTTTTTTTTTTTATTTTATTTTGTTTTTCCAAAGTCAGAGAAATGTATGAACGTGTCCTTGCATTGTTACAGCTTAAATGATCATTCTTTCTGATGGTTTCAGTATGAAGACTTACAGTCTCAAGCAAACTTTTCACCTCGGTACACCAGCAAAGGCATAAAATAACACTAGAAAGTAAATGGAGGACTACAAGTTTCAATGCAGATGGAAATTTGTGAAATTCAGGATTCTTTCAGACATAACTAAATGCTAATATTCTCTTTTACTCAGTGATATCAAGTACTAACCTGAAACGGGTCTTTTCCAAAGCTTTAAAATTTGAGGTCTATTTACCTTCCATTTCTAACTTGGTCTTTGCTGAGCTACTGCTGTGGTTACATGGTTAAATATCATATTAGCAGAAAAATCCATTTATGTGCATTGGCATTTTAGTCAGTTGTCTGGTACAAATTTGCAGTTCTTTTCCAGGTGTATATTTGAAACATAATTTTTTGAAACATTTTTCAATATTATTTACAAATTGA
Source organism: Sclerurus mexicanus (assembly GCA_013396755.1). Taxonomy (NCBI): domain Eukaryota; kingdom Metazoa; phylum Chordata; class Aves; order Passeriformes; family Furnariidae; genus Sclerurus; species Sclerurus mexicanus. The sequence continues at coordinate 166,699 of VWZF01003785.1, forward strand.
AAAAGTATGAAGTAATAATTTTCAAAAAATTCTAACAATACTTATGCTATCTGAAAGCTGGGTATTTGCCTATGGACATCTTTGCAAAATCCTAAACCTTGTGTTCTCCTGAATGTTTTCACAGAATCACAGAATGGTTGGGGTTAGAAGGGACTGCTGGAGATCATCTAGACCAACGCCCCTGCCAAGATGGTTTGGGAAGGTCTCCAGAGAGGGAGACTCCACATCCTCCCTGGGCAGTTCCAGTGCTCGGTCATCCTAAATGGAAATAAGTTCTTTCCCTTGCTGAGGTGGAACTTCTTGTGTTTTAGTTTATGGCCATTGTTCTTCATCCTGTCACTGGGCATCACTGAAAAGAATCTGGCACCATCCTCTTGGGACCTGTCTTTGAGATATTTAAAATGCATTCATGAGATCCTCTCTCAGTCTTCACTTCTCTAGACTAACCAGGTCCAGCTCCTGTAGTCTCTCCTCATGAGAGATGTTCCAGATTCCTCATCATCTTCATGGTCTATGTTGGACCCTCTCCAGTAGTTCCTTGTCTGTTCTTGAGCTGTGGAGGCCAGAACTGAGCACAGTGTTCCAGAAGTGGCTTCACCACGGTTGAATTGCTATTCAGTAATGACCTCCCTTGACCTGCTGGCCACAGTCTTCTTAATACACCCCAGGAGTTTTCTATAGTTTAAATGAAAGACTCATTTTCCAGTTGTTGCATCACTGCAGTAAAGTGAGGGTCTGACATTGATAACTATTGCATGCAGTGAACAGGTACCTGCCAGATTCCCATCCACGTCGTGACTTTCAGTGGCACCTGAAACTGTTCAATGAATTTCAGCAACCTGAGTTATAGCTTGTTGGACTAAGCAAGGCCCTTAGGACTATCCACTTCATCTTGGACTATCTAATGCAACCAAGGGACCACTTGACTAGGGCATCCAGCTTCCTCTCCATAGTATTAATAAATTATGCTATCATAAATTAAACTTTTAAAATATGTGATTATAACAGGTAGGACTCCTTTTGAACAGAGTTGTAAAGTGAACAGAGTTGTAAAGGAGAATCTTTGATGCACATTTTTTTCCCTTAAGTGTGCTCACTGAACCTTCCTATACACATTATGCTACATATCATTGTCACTGTCATTCCTAAGAGAAGGTTATAAAAAAATCCTCTTAGGAAGGCTTCTGATACAGAAATTGAACAGTTTATAAAATGATATTGAAACCAAGTGATAAATATGCAAATTAAACTTGCCAGGTGTCAGGAACTCTTTCAATGTTCCTTTTCACCTTTATATAGAGTCTGAAAGTCTTCTGCCAGTCTCTCAGTCTCAAAGTGATTTTGAGCAGTACTTCATGAGCAAATTTAAAATTGAAAATTTAATTTCTGAGATCATTCTTATACAGTAAAGGAAATAGTTCAAGAAAAAAATATAAATCAGGTATGAATGTGGACTATGAAGAGAATGCCAAGAGCAAATGTAGAAAAAAAATCTATGCAATGCTGGAATCAAATTAAAGTGTAGAAGCAAAAAAGGAGTCACATCTACACAAAATCTTATGAACGTCCATTACAAGGCATATGGGTTGTCATTTCAGCCCATATTCTTCCCTGACTGTGCTCAGAACAAACCCTCAGCTGCACAAGAAGTTCTTTGTATAGTCTGACATTAAGACTTTTGATAGCTGACAATAAAAAGTGAAATAGTTTGCAGGAAAGCAACTTTTCAAAGTAATATGAAATAATGGTTGAAATAGTTTTAATGCATCTGCAGTAAGTGTGGAAGTTACATCATAGTGATAGTTTATATGAAGTACTGAGAAACAAATGCAATATTTAAGGAATATTGTGACTATATTTGGTTTGATAAAGACAAATGAAACAAAGTAAGGTAAGAAGTATTTTACTGTTATTTTCATTATTGTTGTTGCTGCTTTGCTTCCAGAAACATAGTTTCAATTAACTCTATATAATGTAGCATTTGATGAGATTGTATTACTGAGGCCTATTTGACTTGTTCAGTGCTAAACAATGCAGAAATAGAAGCAGAGGAACATTAGTATAAACTGACCATTTATTTGCCTTTTTGGGGGACATTGAAAAGTAAAAGTAAAACTGAAACATACACATACCTTAAGTGAAGAAATGATTGAACTAATCCTGTATTACATCTATTCATCTAAGATTTCAAGAAAGTTGGAATATATTGTTTTGAGACTTCTTCCCTTTAAAGCAGAAATTTTACTAAATTAATATCCCAGGCATTTGCTTAAAACAGAATAAAAAGCAAGTATTTTGAATGTGCTGTGCTAGTTTCTCTCCTGGCCTTTTTAGCTGTCATCTTAAATGAAAGGAAAATCTTCAGATGTGCTTGTATGATAAAGATCCATGGTGAGAGAAGAGCCAATATCCTATGCTTTTAATAAGGCCTTATCTTTATGGAATTGTCTGGTTTCAGGCTTCAGGATTAATTTCCTGTCCAATATATCAACAGGCATTAATAGCAGTGCCTATATCATACTGTTTCCTAGTTTCTCTGAGCAGGCCTTTTCAATATTAGAGAGCAATTGAAGCATCTAACTACAGCTTGGAGAAATTTTTGCATTTCCTCATAATACAACTCATATTTCTAAAGATACGACGTTTTTTGAATTGTGATTTGGATAAAGGCTTCCAATTTTTTTCCCTGTATAACCCATTGTTTAGTTCAGAACTTGACAGCTTTTCATTCTTTTGCTGAAATTTATTTTGCTTCTTTACAATCACATTTCCTGTTGCCAACTTTAGGAAATACTGGAATATAACTAGTCTGTTTGCTGAAGCAAATTTTAAAATTTGCCAAGGATATGTATTTCTTCAGTTCATTTCAGGTTTCAGAACTATTTTCTTTTGACCATTATTTCATGGGGCCACAGTTTATATCCTTTGAATAAATCTGAATTATCTAGCTACATGTTTACTTTTCCCCCATAAAATGAGATTAGAAACATTTACATGCATCCAGCTCTGGGGTCCCAGCTCTAGGGTCCCAACACAGGAAGGACATGGACCTGTTGGAGTGAGTCCAGAAGAATCCACCAAGATGACCAGAGGGATGGAGCACCTCTGCTATGAGGAGAATTGGGATTTTTCAGCCTGGAAAAAAAGAAAGCTTCAGGGTGACCAAGTTGTGACCTTCTAGCACCTGAAGAGAGCCTACAAGAAAGATTGAGAGGACTAGGAAAAAAATCTTCCCTGTGTTGTGGGTGAGGCCCTGGCACAGGTTGCCCAAAGGAACTATGGCTGCCCCATCCCTGGCAGTGTTCAGGACCAGTTTGGATGGGGCTCTGAGCAATCTAGTGCAGTGGAAGGTGTTCCTGCCCACGGCAGGAGGGCTGGAATGAGATGATCTTTATGGTCCCTTCCAACTCCAGTCATTCTATGATTCATTCTATGATTCCAAAAGAAAGGCTTTGCAAAAGAATGTTATCCAAATTAGTTATGCAAACAATGCTGAAGTACAAACTGTTAAATTTAATATAAATAGAAGAATTGAATAATTAGGAAAATACATGATAATCCATAATAATTAGCAAAATATCAACCTCATAAAGTGGAAATTTCACTAATGAATAAGTGCAGCTAGGTAATAATCTATACTCTTCTTAGTTCATTATTAAACCTTTTCTGAAATCAGATAAAGAGCTAGAACCTTTCTGTCATATAAAAGCAAAGGGAAGAGCAGTACTCATGTCTGATACAAACAATGTCTGTCAAAGGCTGCATCCCTGGCAATGTTGTCTGGTTTAACAAAATGTGATAAATAGAGCAGAGGCCTCACTGAGGGCTCAGAATTTACTATACCGACAAAGGACTATTAGCCCATCACTGTTCTTAAAAATTATTTATCTTGCAAACAGAATTTTGATACTTTGAGGTTTACTGTATATGTCTTTCATAGAGTAACTTATGAACTTTTTGAGGGTAAGTTCTGAACCTTCTGATTATAACAGAGTTCCATTCTATTATACTTTATATTGAAAATCTGTCTCTCTGTAAATGTTGATCCTTAAGTGCTCTAAAAGACATATAGACACTGAATAGTGATATAGAATATCATTATATCCCCAAAATGGGGAACATTTCTTGACGCACAATCCATTCCACTGACCCCAAAATTCCATTTGAAGAGAAAACCACACCTTAGAAAATCATCCAAAACCAAAATTACTGATAATTTTTTATATTTTAGACAAAAAGTTCCCACTTATCCCTTGTGTTGTATAAAAGCAGATAACCATACTTGCAAATATTTCGATATCATGTGTGAAAATAGATAATACTGGATTAATTTGGTGTAAAAAAACAACAATCATGAGTTGATTTCTCCTAAATTTATAATCTCTAGAGACTGTAGGGATGAATGTACTTTTGTGGCTTGGGTGAGAAACTAGCCCAATTTTGCCACAGACATCACAGATGCAGATTATTTTGTTTGTTGTGGCTGATTTTATCTGTTGATGTTTTGTTCTGCCACCAGCTCTGGCAACTCCACCAATACACAGACCAAAATAGTTTCCCATGTTGTGGAACATCAAATAGATAATGATTTGCTTGAGCACAGTTTTTAAGTATTCACTGGCCTTCCTCCTGGAAATCCAACTAGTTTTGCCCCCTCTTGAAATAATTTTAGGCTTTCTACTTTGATACATGCATCAGAAACCAGTCCAGTATAACTGACCCTGTAGGAGTGTTGCTTAAATGCTGAATATTTGACTAATGAATGTCAACATGACAACTATGTTGGTTTTTATTCTGAAAGATTGTACCTCAAGGGCACAGAAAGTGTGTGTGTGTGTGTGTGTGTGTGTGTTAACAGTCCAAAATGCTTATTGGAACAGCTCTAAATTGTCTACATTTTTCAGTCACATAGGAGAACAGGAATTACAACTGCATAATGCACATTCACTTGTTTGGATTCAGATGTATTCCTTCTTGAAAGGCTGTTTTAATCTCTTCAAAAGCTGTTCAAGCTTTTCCTCTGCTCCATGGGACTTCACCATCAATCATGACACTTGGAGATGGCATGCTGCCACAAGGGCAGAGTAGCTGGTGCTGTACTGTCAACAAGAACAAGTGCTTGACTGGCTATCTATTAGGATGTGGCTGGACCCAGACCCCTCTTTATTAAGCTGATGTTTGGGCCAGACCACTTAGCAGCAGGATCAAAATAGTAATGCACTGTACATCATCTGGTGTGTGTACACTCTGTATACAAACATTAGCAAAGACAGGTCATGGGCCAGCAGCTCTGCAATCTTTGACTTAGTGCAGCCTCTGTAGGGAGAAAATTTCATCATTATCAAAATGCAAACACAGATTACTTTATTACTGACTCAAAATTGAAAACTGTCATAGAGAACATGCTTAAAATAACACAGTAAGGACCTATTTCAAAAACAAGACAAAAAAGTCACCCCAACGCCCCCTCCCCAATGAAAAATACTCAAAACTCCCCCAAAAAAAAGCAAAACCAAAACAACAAACCCAAACCACATCAACCCCAAAACTTCCTTTTGTCTGTTTTCAACCGTGAATGCTCTACTCAGCTCAGGACCCTTCTCAACATGCCATCCACAAATATCTTAAGGAGAGATCTGTACAGAAGTCTCTAGGGACCTTCAAGATGACCATCATTCTAACTAGAACTGAAAACTATCCTCTGACTCTTTTTTTTTGGCAGCCTGTATACAAAAATTGTAATAAATGTTTTGTTCAGAAAACTTCTGTGTAGCTTTAATTAAAATAATATTTTTAAATAATATGAAAATATATATCTATTAATATCTTTATTTATAACTATAGCAGCAAAAATTAAAGACTTTTGTATGTGCTACCAGCCAAGCTACTGGCACTAACCCAAACAGCAAACCATGCTAATGGTCTGGTGCCAGTTTGTTGCTACTGTGGTTGTCCCACCAGAAGTCTTGTGAAATCTTTAGAAAACTTCTAATCTAACAAACTAAATTACACGAGGGACCATGTATAAAGAATGAACCAAACCCACAGACACACTGGATTATGGCTAAACACCTGGAGGTAGAAAGGTCTCTTGCAGCAAAGTCTCCAACAGCAAAGTCTGGGACTTTTAATTATTTGTTTATGAAAATTGCAATATGAATGCAACTGTTAAAATGCTGCCAGATTATTCTTAAAGTCAAAGTGTTTTATATATGTAAATCCCTCTAGGAAGAGAGGATGAAAGGGCAGAAGTTGAAGGGAAAATAAGGGAATTCAGACAGCAATGGATCTCTTTCTTGCTTATTTTTCTTCCATAAAGATGGTGCTTTCAAATGGCTTAATTTGGTTTCTGCTAAAGTTTTTTTTTATCTTCTAAACTATAAATTCAGAAACTGTAGGGGTTATTTTGCTTTTTTTTGTTTTTTTTTTTTTTGGTTTTTTTTTGTTTTTTTTGTTTTTTGTTTTTTTTTTTATATTGACTTATCCATTCTGGGAGTTCATTCTGACTTAAGACCTCATAGTTTATATAGTTCACCATTAATCTTTTACATATTTAATTGTCATAACTTACCTTTCCTTGCCACTGGCTCCTCATTTTTCAATGAAAAGAGGACATTTTAACAAATTAGTTTTTATCATCAAAGGTTTATTCTTTTGCTTTGTGAATAAAAAGCAGTGGGTAGAAGTGATTTCTAGGAAAATGATGAATCCCTCCAGTACAGCTGACCTAGCTATTCCCATTTAAATTACACTAATCTTTTTTTCATTTATAAGGTAATTTAATTGTCTCACTAGCTGTCTCTTTCCCGCGCATTCAGCTGTGCTGTGTTTTTTCTTTAAGTGCAAAGAAGGTCACTGAAACTATATTTTGAAAGGCATGTAGACAGAGTTAACTCAAACTAGAGGCAGAACAACAGAAAAGGCTTGGTTTTTTGATGCCATTAGCTACGGAATGATTTGATATCAGTTAACGGGCTCATTAAATGAGACAAAAAAATAATTGTGGTCAAACCTAGCACAGTTGTTCTGTCATGTTAATGCTGGAAAAAGTGACATAAAATGCTTGTGGGGAGGGGACTGACAGTATTTACTATCTTTTACTTTACATTTATTGAGAAAGCCAGAAGATTTTTTACAGCTTCAGATTAAGAAAAGCTCAAACCCTCATTTTTTCAGACAAAGGAATTATATTTGCCTTCATGAAGTTTCAAAGTGAATGTGAGCTCCTTCTTTGCCCATGCCTTCTCTCCCCTCCTTAAAACAGTCTGTTGCTAAAAGAAGCAAATTTCATGAAGAATCTCATTTAAAAAGACTTCTTGGCTTGACAGCATGTAGTTCCACTGTAGTTTACTGAGTCAGCTATTGTCAGCCTTCAGCTGAAATAGAGTAACTTCTTGCAGGGCTGGCTTCACAGCAAGGGAGGGTGAGAATTAAGGAGCAGTAACTGGTTTGTTAGGTTTTGTTATCATTGTGGAAGGTTTTGTTTTGTTTTTTTTTGTTTGTTTGGGTTTTGTTTATTTGTTTGTGGTTTGTTTATGGTGTAGAACTGGCTCTGAAGACCAGAATTCCAACTACACAGGATGAAAAGCTTATCTATTCTTTTTTTTTTCCCCTGGAGATTGCAACTTGCCACATTCTGAAGCAGAAATACAGCCTCCAAAGTATCCAAGAAGCATGGACATGAACTTCTCCTGTGTTCCTGATCTTTCACAGCGTTCGGTGGTGTTCCTACACAGCAGCACTTGCAGAGACAAGCTGGTTCAGGTCAGTGGCCACTGCAAAGGTAAGGCTTGCTCTTTAGAGCTGCAGAAGATACAGAGTTGGCACTTCTGACTTTGACTCTGCATCATCTTCCTGGCAATTAATGGTGTGAAGGTTTTCAGGCTCAGAGAGTTGCTGTTGTGACTTAATTAATTAAACAATTAACTACTATCAAGCATTAGTTACACAGAAATACTTAAGTAATTCATTCTACAGACTAAGCAAAAACTTGGTACCAATTGCCAGACTTAGAAAGACATATTCAGTGCCAAATGCCTAGAACAAATATCTTTTGCTCATTTACTTCAGGACAGCAACTGTCCTGGACAATAACTTTGGCTAACAGTTAAATTTTCTTAGTCAATCTTATTTTTTCCAGCCATAATTAAGTATGTCTGCTTTCTCCTCTGCTTTCTGTGGATGTTCAGCATCACAAATAACTCACAAATCTCCTCATTGTTATTTTCCTGTTTATCCACTTCTCCTAAAAAGGACATTACAGAAACTAGAATGGTTAACATCATATAAAGTGATCATTTCGTTAGTCATTGCTGTGCCAGCTTCTGTATTTTCATGCCAAACTAGGAAAATGCCCCAATCACTCAACTGAATAATCAAGACAGACTCAGCACCCATAAGCAGAAGCTTGTTACATCGATATGAAGAATTCTTTAAGGGAATTCCCTTAAAAAGCACATTTACACACAGATACACTGTGCTGGTTATAGCAAGGAATGATCTCTGCTATGCTTTGATTAAAGGCTTCATGATGAAATGGTCTTTTTCTTAAAATCAGTTCTAATCATAAGGAACATAGCCTTACCTTTTGCTCATACTTAGTAAGTCCTAAATAGTGAGGTGAACTAAGTTTCTGAGTAAAGATTATGTGTAAAACAAATGACTAGATCAAGAAAAAATTGTCAAGACATTATATATTTATCTTCATGTTTAGAAAATAAGATTCTAAAGTTATTTATCTTATTTCAATTTAATATTGTTCTTGGGTTTGTAATATCTGAACTTTATTCTTGCTTAAAAACATATTTTTCTTTCTTTAAATAAATGAAATATTTCATTGAATAATTTAATTCTAAAACTAGAGCTTTCAGGAAATTTAGCAGTATAACAGGTTTGCAAAATATGGTGAAACAATCAATTTATTTTCTCATGTTTTGAGGTTTTACTTTTTTTTTTTTTTCATGCAAGGCACAACATAACAGGCTGCTTTTAGACCTGCCACAGATTTTATGTAGATAATGAGCACTTGTTTCCTTCTGAAACTGTGACCCAACATGTAAGTCATATGTTAGTAAATTTAATTCTGTTTATATGCTTTCTGTAAATAAACACTTACTTCATCCATGAATACTAATTTGAGTATTCAGTTAGCATATAAGCCATTCCCTTGCCATCTGACAAATAGCGTGCACAAAATTCTCATCAGTAGCTTTTAAAATACAACTAATTTTGAACATTTGTATTTTTAAGTCCAGCTGTTTTGATCAAACACAGTGAAAAAAGTCTATTTTACTTAATGAACCAAAATCTTACGAGATTATATCTGCGAATAATGCTGTATATGAGTCATAGTTTATTCCAACAAATATTTGGCAATACATAGGTAAAATAAATTTTACATTAGCATTCATGCCAGTGAACTAATTTTCTCATTATTTCCAGCAAGCAGAGAGAAAGGTGTAAACACAGTCAAAGCAAATACAATTAAATTGAACAATTGTGGGAAAATGTGGTATTGGTACAACTACACTTAGGAAAGTGTCTCAAAGGTTAGTTATGAAAAACGTTATTTTATTGACTATATTATCTTCCCTTTATAAAATCAAAGGCATATTCATCTGACTGCCACATCACTGTTTAATCTTTGGTTTAAAGAATAATTTTTTTAAAAAATACATAAATTAGAGAAAAGTCTTCACTGCCAATTTTATAAAAATGGAAACTAGTGGAAAATGTTTGATTCAAAAAGACCAATCGTGTTGTTCAGGTCTTGCCTTCCAAGCAGGGTGAGTCACATGAAGAAGCTGCTACAGGCAGATCCAAAAAAATTAAAGAACTGTTGCTTAATAATTTTGAAAAAAAATACAAACTGCTATAATCATAGCAGTTATTTAACTGCTCTTATTTAATTCTTATTTAACTAGTGTTAAATAAGACTGATATTATTTACGAGATTGCAATTTGCAGCTTTGTCAGAATATTTATATAAATCCAAAATTCATTAACTTGAACATCTCTATTACATAGATAACTTATTAATGGTCTAGCAACTGGGACGAAACTTAGAAAAAAGCTCTGTGTCTGTTTAATGATTGAGAAGGGAAGCTGCAAATGTTCCCTCATGAAAATTATACTCTATTTAAAACCTTTAAGCGAAAGTATGAGTAATTATAATGCTTGTGGAAAATCCAATTAAGTTATATAAATATATACTTTTACAAGTCTTTTAAGCTCAGGTTAATTAAAACACATCTTGACAGTGACTAAGATCTAACACAATCTGTAATTCTTTCAAAACACATCGTAATGAGAGAAAAAAGGGACAGCAGGAAGCTGCTCTTTACCTACCTTGCCTTTTCAGATGCCAAGTACAGGCAGGTGTGAGGCAGGTACAACAGGTATGACAGTCTGGATGTGGAAGGCCAGTCAATGGATGGATGTTGGTCCATCTATTGTTGCCAAGGTCAGAAAAGCCAACCCCCCCAAAGTACAACCACCTTCACTAGGAAGAAAAGACAGGTTACAGTTGTATGTGACTCCCTTCTGAGGGGAACTGAGCATCCAATATGGCAGGTGGAATTTTCTGTTTGGGAAGTTTGTTAAGGAGATCACTAGGAAACTTCCTGGCCTGGCCCAGGCTTGGACTATTACTCTGGTATGATCAGCCCTTGGAAAAAAAGAATTCAAAGGGACACCAGCACATTCACTAATTAGACAGAAGGACTCCTTCCTTGGAGGAAGGAACTGTGCTTCCAGGAGGCTACATCTGAAGCAGAGTTTTATTGGAAAAGTCAAATACTGCAGCAGCACAATTCCAGCTCAGGAAGACCGCCAGTAAGTAATGCAGACCATGGGCCACACCACAATATCTCACAATGCACCTGCAGCTTCTTGTGAGGGAACAGGGTCACCAACCCATTGGGAAAATCAAAACTTATTGGCAAATTTCTTCTACTACTGAATGACTAATGTAAAAATAGCTTTGAGACGTCACACCCTGTCCACTCTTAAAAATTATACATGTCCCCCAAAGTCAAAATGGTGCTGCACACTATGTAAAGGGCATATGAAGGGAAAACTAATTAAGTGGATGAGGATTTGTTAATTATATATCACCACACTTGTTAACTGTTATCAGAACCATAATAATTATGAACCTGTACCAGCAGCTTTGAATATTATCCGCTATGGTGGAAAGGAAAGGACATTAATCTGCCCTAGAATCAGGATGGGAAATTACTTACCTGCCAGACACAGTGTCATATTCTGACTTGAGTAGCTTGCTGATGAAATTTTCATGTATATATCTTCTGACAACTTCAAAAATGTCTTTCTTGAGTACAATCTGAGATCTATAAATTCACACACATATATGAAAATGTAGGTGCATCCAACAGGTGAGTCTAGTCTCCCTATCCACATGTATACAATTAATTTTCACTTAATATGTGTTTAAAAGTGAACAGCAGTGTAGAAAGGGAATTATAGTGGTACTACTCATAAATTAGCTTAATTTTTGTTTTCCTCATTATAGAAATGGGTCTAAAATGGGTGCTTATTCTTCTTTCCCCACAATCATCATAAAACACTTTCTTCATATTTTTTTAATTAATTCTAGTACTTTGAAAATAGAAAGACTATAATGTCCCTGAAACTAACGATAAAATCCAGAAAACACTAACTTGTATTTCAGTCAGTTCTTTACAACATCATTACTGTTATATTAGACCATCAGTAGGCTTCATATAAATATTTATATCTATGGCGTGTTCAACTACTTTTACCACTTTATAAATAGGAAACAGGGTTCCATAGAAAAATGTTTTTACACAAACCATATTTGACAGGGAAGGTATTTGACCTATTATCTCATCATTTTAAACAAATTAAATGTTTCAATGAACTGTGCCCTAAAAAAGTTTTTGTTAGGCTCATTTATTTCATTAGCAGTTCTTATAGGACTATATACAATTAAGGTATAAAACTAAAAGTAAGTTATGTAAGTTCTTTTCCAATAGTACAGTTTATCAGTGCTTAGTGAAGGAGGGAAGGCATACTGTGAGGAAAAAAGCAAATTCATGAATGTGTCAACAAAATGCCAGTTACAATAACACTTGATATAGAATGTCTCTGTCAAAAGTCACAGGGAGAGAATCAGAGAATACTACAGTGAATGCTGATATTGTCACCCATTTAGCAAAATCCATAAATAAACAATGGCAAATATTCTGGCTAAAAGCCAGGTGTTACAGCTTGTTCTGAGAATATTTATACTTATATGGGGACCAAAGTTCTGCATCTTAAAATACTATGTTTTATTGGGGGGAAAATCATGGAATTTAATGCCACAGTGCATAGCCAAGTGGAAACAAGTTAAAGGAGAGAACTGAAGCCAGGAACAAAAATTATGCAAAACCGAAGACAGGCAAGACTTAATAAAATGACAGTGACAAGAATCAGTGCCAGAAAATGCAAGATTTCCTGAATGAAAGAAACAAAAGATGGATGAGTCCTACTGAGGCTCCAGTTTTTGTGAGGATTTTTTTAGTTTTAATTTTGTTTTCCCACCCTTCCATGTAGGGGCAAAGTATGATTCAAAGGATGATTCGCCAGCTGCTTTAGTTTTGGTAGAAATCCTATGTCAGTCAAGCTGCTTTGTTTTATGTGGATTGAAAAAATAGTGACCATTCAAACAAAAGAGTCATATATATAATGAATAGAGATAGCTCTCCATAATAGAAATTTGTGTTGGCTTCTGTCCCCTGTTCCCTGCCAAAAAAACATTATTTTTGACCTGAGACTGTGCATGTTCGTGCCCGTATGTGTGTGTCAGAAGATGGCTGAATCTGTGCCTGTGATGAACAGATATCCTGAAACTTTTCAGTTTTGATTAGTGATTTAATTATATCCATTTGTTCTGAAGTGTCAAATTATAAGCACAGAACATTCTCCACTTTTCAGTTGGCAAGAATTAGTTTTCAGACTGAAACCTGAATCAGACAGCTGAAGGCAGCTGGACTATTAAAACATATTTTTAGGAAGCTCAGAAATTTTTATCCACGTTTCAATCAAGAATAAATGCTTTAATGTGGTCAGACCAAAGAACTATTATGACCACAAGGCTCATGGCACTGACTGGAACCTAACAGACAATTTAGTGCTCAAAATTGATAAGCGCTAGTAAATCTATACAGTAAATAAAATTCACACTTTTAATTACACTTTTTCTTCATACTTTTCACACTTCCAAGTGTTATTTGAAGTACAGAAAACTGGTGAAAGCCTGAAATTCTTTTCAAAGGTGAAATGATCAGAAGTCTGGAGCAGATCTTCTGTGAAGACAGGCTGAATTGGTGTTGTTCAACTTGGAAAAGAGAAGGCCCCGAGAACACAGTAGAGCACCTTCCAGTATCTAAAGGGGATAAAAGAGAGCTGAGAGGAACTTTTCACAGGGGTGTCTAGTGGTAGGACAAGGTGGGATGGTTTTAACTTAAAAGAGGTAGGTTTAGACTAGATGTCAGGAAGAAATTCTTCCCTGTGAGGGTGGTGAGGCACTGGCACAGGTTGCCCAGAGAAGCTGTGGCAGTCCTATCCCTGAAAATATTCAACACCAGGTTGGATGGGGTTTTGAGCAACCTGGTCTAGTGGAAGCCATCCCTGCCCACGGCAGAGGAGTTGGCCTTTAATGTCCCTTCCAACCCAAACTACTCCATGATTCTCTGATTCTTGGCTTTGAATGTCATAATGGCACAAAGAGAGAATATACTGTAAAACTAGTTTGAATGATCCAGAAGAAAAGGTATGATCCATTTGTTATTAAGAGCAGGGCTAATACACTAGGAAAATCAAATATGTTTTAGACTCTTCTGCAGTGATGGCAACTCCACTTGAAAAAAATTGAACTTTGTTTTTTAAAGGCTTATGAAAGTGTAAAGCTGATAGTGAGAGAGAGATTGTTTAATGCAACTGTCCTGGAATTTTTAAGCTACAGAATTTTGACCCTTCTTGTAAATGCTTGACAATGTTGAGAATAAAGCTATAAAGATATAGATGTCAGTGGGCCTGAAGAGTTAATAGGACTCCAAAACCTTGTTGACAGCTATGAGAGGTGCAGTCTAGACAGATGTCCAAGAGAAATATATGTGGGATTGAGACTGAAGGGGGTTTAGCTGATATTCTGAGCTAGAGTTAATCACATTTCTCGAGCTCTTCTTCTCCTCTTTTCCTGTACTTTGTCTTTTTGTCTTCACCCCCGAAACATCCTATCAAAGTGAGCAAAGTTTTGAAAATATTTCCCAACTGCAATGCTGCATCATCACCAACATAGTGTATGATGATGTTGCAGAATGCCAAGAAGCATCCTCGAGTATTTATGAATGGGATTTTTTTAAAATGGTTTTTTATTCTACTTTAGAGTCAGGCATACAGCAATGTGTTTTGACCTCTTGGAAATGTTCTGTTTCCTCCTTGCAAAATGATCTTTTACCTGCTGACATAGATGGAAAATAAAGAAAAAAAAAGCTTAGATATGTGTGTGTGCATGTGCACACCCCAAACATTTTTGAGCTCTGAAGCAGGAGTCATCAACATCTGGACCAAACAAAACTGGCATGCCCTGAATCTTCAAATTAATAAATAAACATAAAAGAGAACCACTAATTAAGAGGTTTATCATGTGTTGTGTTTCAGCATATTGACTATTGAAATTGAGGAAAGAGGAGAATTGAAGAATTACAAAGGAGGACTTGCACTGAAAAGGAGGATTCCTGTAATAACCAGCCTTGGAAAGAAGATGATCCTAAAAAGGTGAAGATCTTGGCTGCAGGAGAGATCCCGGAAGTGGGGGAGGACCCTGAAAGTCAGGGAGCTGAAAGAAAGGAATGCCTGGGTACCTTGACAGGAAACATCCAAGATGGTTAAGGATGAGCAGCAACACAGAAGGAATCAGCTCAGTTTTCTGGAGACCTTCCTGGGCCAGGTGTGACCTCCCTGTGGTGAAGGGATGGTGACTTCTAGGGAATATCATGCTGCAGGGGAATGAGTGACTGGATGTGTGAGGTAGTCACGCAGACCATATAAACTCACTTCCAGGATATTTCCCTTTTTCTTAAATAAGCCCCAGTATCCAGGTCCACTCTGGTCTGTCATTTACTCTGCCTCACCTGCAACACTCAGCACTTTCGTATTCTCTTCTCCCACTTTTGCCCTGTCTTTCCCTATTCATTTCCAAGTATCTACTGTGATTTTCCCCCCCATTAGGAGCAACAGTAGCTGTGGTAGAAACCTGTTCAGGCCTGCTGTCATTTACTTGTCTATGGCTCAGAGCAAATCCTGGGATAAGTATCCCTTTCCCTCTCTCACTGGTCTTCTTTAAAGAATTCCTTACATTCTTTGTTATAATCATTCCCTGGCCATTTACCATCACCATATGTGACCATGCCATGTAGTTTTACCATGAGGAAAGAGGATGAAGCATGCAAAGGTAATTTTTCATATGATGATAAAAAAATTGCTTAGTTGTTCTTCTTGTTACCCCAAAGTTAAGAAATATAACCCATAGTTTTGGGTTTTTTTCCAGGTGAAGGCCACATGGATGAAAACTGTAAAACCATTTTTAGCAAATAATAACCCCCAATATTTTAACTGACCAATTCTCTGAGCAATTTTTGAGCAAATCAGAGTTAGTGTTGCTTTGAGAGTGTCCTGGCACATGTGTTTAAACAACATCTACAGTATCTATTCTGTGAAATAGTTTAACTGGCTAGAAGTTTTTTGCTTTCAGTGATCTTGCAGTGACCTTTCTTGCTAATACATGCACTAAAAGCAAACATAGGAGGTACACACAGGGGAAAATAGTTTAAGAATTCAAATTAATCTACTAAACCTTTTTTTCTTATATTCTATACATATAGAATTCCAAATCAACATTTGTGACCTTGTGAACCTGTTTCTCTTCTATTTTTCATAATAAATTATATAAAGCAAATATTTACATTCCATGGCCTGTCACATTGAGAACAAAAAAAAAAAAAAACTGTATTAGCAAAAACATCTAAAATGAAGTGAGTAGCTTTGGTTTGCTGTTTTTTAAATTAACTCAATACCATAAATAATTCCTGGCTGACTTTCTGCAGAAATTTCAGAGATTTGCATCACAAAGCCAGCAGGCTACAAAAACAAGTAGACAGAGGGCAAGTTTTTTAGTTGCAATTTTTTAAACAGGTACATGCTAATAATATTTCCCCATCCAGCTTTAACACCTGAGACATTCATAGTGGGGAAAAGTAGAGTCCATGGGTACATCTGCATTGTAGACCACAAAGCCTGGTGAGGTAGAGTGAAACTCTGGTTAGTGTCACATCCAGATGTTTTGTTTCTGAGGCTTGAGTTTGGTAGGCTGGAACACTTCAGGTGCAGTTTCAAAACCACTGCACTCCCCAAAATATTCATACCCTTGTTTTGGTGTTTTCACTTTAATGCTATGTCTAGAAAAAAAACGAAGTTCATTCTTTGTGGCTTAAACCTATCAGAAAATGAAAAGAGCAGAGCAAAAGCACACAGTATCTCACTGGAAAAATGGGACACTATGAGTTTTGGGTTCCAAAGGACTTCTCATTACAAAGATACAAATTTCTTCACACAGCCTGATAGCCTGCCCTCATATTATACAGAAGCTCATGAAATAAACACCTCCAGGAACCTGCAAGCATGACCCAGAACAAACTGTATAAAGCAATGACCCCAATAATCATTTCCACTTGCACACTGTCTCTGGCACCAAATCGTTTAGTTTAAAGTAGTTAATCCAGCATGCATTCATTTAAAGTGAAGCACCATCACACTCATCTGGCTCACTTTGTCCAGAAAAAGAGTGCACATTATTTAGATATCGATGTTAGAAGGTGACTTTGACCCTAAACCTGCCTGTAGTTTTAATGTCTAACCTGATTGTCATCTGTTATCGGTAGTTTATAACACCCAACAGCAGCCCAAGCACAAGAGGAAAGTAAAATAAAAATAATAAAAAAAAATAAATTTGAAATGTCTAATTATAACTCCCCTTTAATGATATAAATGTGGACTCTATACCTATGCAACTTCCAAAATGAAGAGCTACTATGAGAATAGCCAGTATCTGAATGATTTTTTTGTGATTCTAACAAATCTGAAGTACTGTCTCAAAATAAACTTCTTTGAAAGATATATATATACAAACTTATACAAATGATTGGTTTTTATTCCTTCACCAAGGACTATAAACAACTTTGAACTATTAAATTTACTAAAAAAAGGATAGTTAAAACTCCTCTGCATATGTATTTATCAAGACACTGAGACAAGCACTGTGATGTATGTTTGGATTCTACATAGGCATGAAAAACAAACTGATGGTATCTGTACGCATTAGAAGTTTAAAGAAAAACTCAATAATGTTTTGTTGATTCTGAAAAGACTGTTGATAAAACCCAGTATGTCAGATTAATACATATTTTTGAATGCATAATGGTGACATGAAATATGCAGCTAATGAAAAAAAAATGAGTACTTGGGCAGAAAGCAGCAATACAAACAGACTGTGAAGCTGCTAAATAGTGCAACACCAAGAGAGATACATGCCAAAGTTGTATACTTTATCTCTGTAACTATTCAACACAGATACAGAAAGTATAACAATCTGTAGAAGAATCAAGAACATTGTAAATGAGATATATGAATGAATGAAATGAATATAAACAACACAGTGGCTGCTGGTGACCTTGTCTGAATATCATTGACTAGAGCAGAATTCAGGAATGCCTTATGAATGGCATCAGGAAGGATTGCAGAAGAGTAAAAATGTCAAGGGAACCATGGCAACATCATGAAAAAAATGCCAACTCAATAAAATCAACAATAGAAACTCCCATATCTTTCTGGACTGACTCAATAGGTCTCTCTATTCAAGGAATTTTGTAACAGATATTAAATAAAACAAAATGGTAAAATCATAAGGAAAATAACTTGTGAATATCAAAAGGCTCCACAGTGTACTAAATTTAATTTCTACATCTGCTTAAGTTTAACACTGACCTTCTTGCAGACTTGTGAAGACAAGAACCAGAGACAAATGAGAACATTTGAAGGTTATTCTAACAGTATTGTTTTCTAGGTACCCATGTTAAAAACAAATCTGTGTGGAAATCCCAAATGAAAGCTTTGACTCCTGAGGACTAAATATCCTAATGTATCACTAAGAATCTAAACATGTCAGTGTTTTTCACATCTTTCCAGCAGACCTTTTGTTGGTCTGTGGCTAATAATTACCTGTCATTCTCTTTCTTTTCCATGAGGGCTTGTGACCTTGTTACCTTTTTGTTGTCATCCATCTCTTCTCCCCAGGTAGTAATCACCCTTTGTTTCAAATTGTCTCATCAGTTAATATAATCACGATAAACCAAACAATTGTGTTCAACTTGAACACAGCTTGAAGATTCTGTGTTATACCTTTCTTGCTGTTGAATTATTTCTGTCTTGATTGTAAGCCTTTTGGATGTGACTGCTCTTATCATTTCTGCCCTCTCTGCTACTAATGATGTCCTCAACAAAATGCTTTCTTAGAAATAATGAGTATCTTTGCTGACAGCTCCATGATCTGGTCTTTGAAATGCTGCACTAAAAATAGAAATAAAACTTCTCTTCTTACAGCCACCAATTCAGAAAATTTTGAGTTTGATTTGGGGTGTTTGTTTTTTATTGTTTTGCTTTTTATTTATTTATTTTTGTTATTATGAAAAGCAGTTTTCTCTTCAAAACTCTTCAAAAGAGAGTTCTCCACCTGCCTCCACAGCCCTAATAATGGTGTTCATTGCTCTCCTCCTTTCCATTTGATATTTGCCCTATTTATTGCTACTACAGTAAGAAGGATTCCTTGAAAATTTTCACATTCACCAGTTTCTTTTCTTATTAATCTGTGTAACTGCACTCATCAGAAAGAAGCTCATGTCTAAATAACACAAATTCTTTTCAAATTTAAATTGAGACTAAAATCTTTAGATAATCTAAAAGCCATGAATAAACAATTCATGAAGCCAAAAAACCTACAGTAACTTTCATAACATAAATCTTTTCTTACTCATCCCTCAGGTTTCCACAAAAATTCAGTAAATGAATAGTGACTGTTACTATCCTTATTGCAATTTGTAGTGAGGCACAGCCATAACTACTGTAAATAGCAGTTCAAACAATTTCAGCAGGCACAGAAGTCAATTAGCTGGGTTTATCAGCTTGGTGAGCTCGGGAGCCACAATTTTCCATTTTTTTTTTTTTTTTCCTGTCCCAATCAAGCTTTAAGCTTTATTTGCTTGGATGTTTACAGGCACAGGTTCATTTGTATCCGTCTGTTTGGCTGAAACCTTAGGAGCTGAGAAAATGCTGCTTCTCCACTTGCTGAAGACAGATGAAAAACAAACCTTGCAACAACAGCAATTTTTATTAATGATGCACATTAAGATCAGCATCATTACATCAAAAAGTACAGCTGGCTCCATCTTACTGAAGAAATAAGAGGAAAATGGCTATTAAGGTTATTTTAGATACAGTACATTGACACAAAAAATATTCTATTGCAAAGTCAGACACAAATCAGTGCTTTAATATTAAACAATTGTCGTCTGAATGCCTATAGTTGAACACAATTATTGCCTTATTATGCAGTATGTTCAATTTATACAATGAATAGGGTGGCTTCAAGCAGAATGAATCAGGAAATAAAATTTGAGTATGGAAGAAAATAATCTTATTTTAAATTAAAACAGCTATTCAAGTACTTCTTTGCTAAACCAGAGACATCCAGGATGGGTGGGGTTTTTTGGGTTTGGATTTTTTTTTTTTTTGTCCTCTGTAGTTTAGTAAGTGAGACAGTAAAAATACTTACCCAACAGAGATGGAAAAAAAAACAGGAACAACTTTGAAAAACCTATTGTCAAAACTGAGTCCATGCTATAATTCCCTTTTGTTCAATTTCTAAAGTGGTATTTTGAGAGTTTCTGGTCACCTTGTCTTACAACATGGGGCACGTTTTAAGGAGTTACCCTGTAGTCTCTAAAGGTAGACCCAGAGATTAGAAGGAGCTGTTCAGTGTTCCGTATCTAGGAAGCGAGTAATTATTTTTTTGATAAGGCTTCATTTGAAACAGAAATGGGGATAAAACATAAGGGATTTCAAAATGTGAGACTTTGTATGCAAAAAAGTCTACTTTTTTTCAAGTAAAACTGATATCAAAATTGATGGGATTAAAGCATTATTTTGTTCTGTTCCTAAATCCAGGTCACTCCTAAATTTATAGTTACATGTCAGTTCCCAAAACCTGCTAATGCAATAACCAATCAACTCTTAATGAGTATATGGGGAAAAAAAAATAACAAAAATCTTCCCAAACTCACTTCTAAAACTTAGTTTAAAAAGCCCTGTAAGCCAGGTAATATTTTTTAATGTATTTTTCAAGTGTGAGGTGGAGTTACCAAGGACTAGAATTTTCCATGTGATCAGTCGTGTATTGTGTTCTGAAAATGAATTTTTCTGCAGATTAATACACAGTTTCTGACTAAACGGGTGGCTTTAATTTAGTTGAAATCCCAAATTCAGAGCACAAAACACAAAGCTTGCATTGAAACTGTACTCACTATGGGACTAAAATTCATGATAAAATGAAAATAATTTTGAAGGCAGTGAGTCATTAAGATATTTTAATTTTCATCCTGTAAGGTAGCAGAAAAAGGTCTGAGGCAGATGGATTTTGCAGGTATTTAAATAGTTTAAAAGAACAAGGGAATTAAAGCAGAAATGTTTTTGAGGGAGAAAAGTTACAAAACAAGGTAAAATTACTTAGAAGACCAGAGAGAGAAAAGAAATAAAGCAAACAAAAAAAGTAATAAGAGATTTCAAATACTGGCAACATCCTCCCAACAAAGTAATACCTTGAATTTTTAAGTATTCCCAGCCAAGAAAGAAAGCAGAGTGTTTTGGGAGGTTGTACCTCCTGAAAATGTATTTTGTTTTCTTTCTTTTATTCACAGTTGAAGGAACGTTGACTCAGAATTGAGGTGCTTTTTGCAAACTTCTTCAAGTAATTATGTTAGGTGTATCAAGTTGATAAAATCTTTTTACTTCTTTCTAATAAAGACTTTTCTCTTGTGGGTTCTTGTTTATGGAATTAAATTGAAATATCTTATTCCCTGGTGCTCACTTTAAATGTTTTGAATAATGCAGTAAATTCTCACACATTCCACAATGCTCAGAATCAAGGTTAAATTTACAATCCTTCAGTTACATTTTATAGAAAATTAAAAGGGAAGTGTCAGATCAATTAAACTCCACAGTCATGCAAAGGTGATGCTTTCATTAGTCTCTCTGTTTTAAAGTCTGAATGGGTTTGGAGCATTGGCTGCTTTCAGTATTTTTCAGGCATTCCCTTATCTGCCATCCCAGGCTTGAAGTGTTTGAACTAGATGGTATTTATAAGGTGCCTTCCAACACAAGCTGTTATGATGTTATGGTCTTTTTCATATCAGAGGTTCCTTTAATCATGCCAGATCTCCTCTGGGTTTATTATTTTTTTTTAATTGTAATAAAGTAAGTTTTCAAAATATAAACACTCTCCAATAATTAAAATAATCTACTAATTTTTACTGAATTTCTGTATATTGTTAAAAAATCTATTCTACGTCCATCAAGCCCACTCCTAGTACACTTAGACGTTTTCCTTCTCGTATAATAAAATAAAATGTCAAAATCAAGTTAATACTAGGAAATACATATTGGTCAATTAAGTGCAGATTAGGACATGTCTTGGCTAATGGCTATTTTTGTGTATTAATTTTAGGAAGTAAAGACCTTGATAAATTTTTTTGCAGCATTCTACTTGATCCATCTTGACTGGATTAAAAATTAGTATTTGGGGGCCAGTTCATATGAACCTCCTTTTTATTCTCTAGTGAAAACCCACATGGTACTCTTAACTCAGTATAGGGCCTCTTACTATGGGACACGGATTCTGGTATTAAACTACCATAATAACAACAAAGAAAAGAAAGGACAAACATTTTTAAATTTCTATGCATAAAAGCTTTGCTGTCATAATTGCAATATTAATATTTTGTGTTTGTGTAAAGAATTCCACAGATAATATGAGTCCTAAATAAGCACACATATGAGTAAAAATTGCTAAGACATATAGGCAGGCAAAGTTAGAGCTGAAATTCTAGTAATTTAATACCAATTTTAGCTGATCCAACTCAAGATTTTTTTTCATTTGGGATAAAAAAGTCTTTCATTTCATATTCTTTAAGTCACTAAAAATTAATGTAAGAAAGTGTTTCCTTCTGAAGTTATCTTTCATGTTAAAATTAATTAAATGATTGAGTCTGCACTTAAAAGAAAGCAAATATTGGGGAAAAGAAATATTTTTTTCAGTCAATGCACAATCTTTTATCATTGTTCTTTGGATCCAGACAGAAACAAAATAAGACATAAAAACAGTTAGGACCATGATCTAAACATATATTCAATCTAAAAATATATCCATAGTTGGATAATTCATATATTTAGGATTTCCCTGTTACCTGGGCACAATGCTTCAGTGTCAAGTCTGTATGTAGACCTATTGTATAATATGGACACTTCTTTCTGTAAGGGACAAGCACTTTGCTATCAAAAACATATATTGCAAATTATAAAGGGAAACATGATGACCCATGTCCTAATTCTTTCATTTTACAGGAAAAAATAATCAGTTAATTCAGCTCATTGAATGGCATTTTCTCAAAACCCTCTACAGCTGTGGAATAGATGTCATCTTGCAAGGATGCTAAAAAGAGAAAAAGGGAATTGAGAATATTAGAAATCCTCAATACATCTGTTCCCGTTTCCTATCTGATTGGATATTGTCTGTTGAGATTCAGTTAAACATACCCCTTGTGATTCATTCCCACTGAGACAATTTAAGAGCAAAAAAATGTATTGTCAGATAGGGATATCAATGCAGAATTTAATTAAGCCATAAATTACAGCTCCAGTTTGTGAATTTAACCTCAGTTTCTTTTTTTCCTAAAACTTCAAAGATATTGTACCTCATTTTTTAATGACGCAATGATGACATTTGATTGATTTTTTCATTGTGACTTATTGAGTACGTAAAAAGGGAATTAGTTGCTGTATTCAGGGTCAGCTCTATTTTGGAAGGACACATTTGTCAGAGTGCATCTCTGCTGCTTGACAGTGTGTGGGGTGGACTATTAGCACAATGAAATATAAGGTGTATTTCAGTCTAACCTCCAGCTCTGTTAAAAAGAGGCAGAAGAAAACATTGGTGAGCAATAGGGAAGTAGAAAAGAGAGTGTGAAAGATGAACTGTGGGCATTTCAGAAGTAGATGGGAAGTATTTCAGCTCTTTCTTGAAATCACTAAGTAACAGAAGAGAAGAGTGTTTGGAGTGGTGAATGAAACTTAAAATATGTCAACATTTATGATTTTGTTTTTCTGGTTGTGGTGGATTTTTTATTGGTTGAGGTTTTTTGTTTCTTTCTTTTGGTCTGGAATTTTTTTGTTTGAGTTGGGTTTTTTTGTTGGTTGCTAGGTTGTCTTTTAATTTTTAATCATCTGTCTATATTCTTTCCCTGGGAAAGAAATATCATGGAAAATACCTGAGTCATTTCATCTGCATGTTAGAGTAAGCTCAGTACAGAAGTCAGCAGAATGGTAATAAGCAACAGAAGATCTATAAGCATGGGGCAAGAGAATCACAAAACAGACAGCAGCTCAGGAAACTACAGGAGATATAGGCCCAAAATTTTGTATTTTTTGGCTGCAAGAAGCTTAGGAAGAGATTGAAAGAACTTCTCATGGCTGAAAGGTAGTGGGTTGTTACCAGATATCTTTTCAAGCATCTTCTTGAAATACAAACTCTGAAAGCAGGTAAGAAAAAGATGGAAGTTAGCAATCACATAAGTAATGATGTAAAGGGGAATTCCACAATTTTCACAAATTCCCTGCAGTGTTCAAGGTCAGGTTGGATGGGGCTTTGAGCAGCCTACTTTAAAAGAAGGAGTTGGAACTAGATCATCTTTAAGGTACCATCCAACCCCAACAATACTATGATTCTATGGTTGAGATCTCATTCAAGTTGTAAATTGAACAAATTTGCATTGAACAAATCAAAAGAGGAAAAGGCCACCCTCTTCCTGAGGTTATTTAAAAAGGAAAACTTAGACCACAACTCTTACAAAAATTCAAAAATACAATTTCAGATAGTTTTTCCTTGAAGTGACAACACACATATCTGAATCAATGTAATAAGGTATATTTCCAAATATAAACAGGAATTGTTGAGAATCCAACGTTTTATTTTAATCAAAGCACAACTTAAAATACTCTATAGAGAGACATTTAAAATTTCTGGAGACTGTTTTTCTGCAGATCAAGAGTCATGATGTTTAAAAGTGCATGGTAGATGCCTTTACTTGTCTTTTGGGTAGCAAAAATCACTTGAGTAGCTGCACATTCGATTACTCTGTGCAACTGTTCTTATCACAGTGTGATGCTTGGTCACTCACTTTAAATTAGTGTCATCAATAAAAGAATTAGGTCCTAAGCACCAAGTAGCAGTGGTCTGAAATCTGGAGATAGCAGTTAACACCTACCTTTCTGGTCATCTTTCTTTCATGCAGTCTTGCAAACTAAATTGGATCATGTTTATTTCAAGTGACATGCACAGCTGGTACTATTTTAAATTATAGGATAGGAAATAAAGAAATCAGGGAAAAGAATTAGGGTTGATTCTGTTACAGGTCAAAACAACTATAGTAGCAAATAATAAAATAGAAAAAGATTTGGGGATGACTTTTGCAGGTTGACACAGCCCTGAGCTACCTTGGCAGGACAAAATAAGTCTGTAATTATTTCAGCTAAGAAGCATGAAGTAGACAGTTTTATTGGAGTGGCAGTGAGTTCACAAAGAAGTTCTGGACTATTACATGTCTGAAAGTATTTAAAAACATGTGCCTTGAATCAATCCCTTTTCTCTTTTTGTTACTGTCTCCGGCAGCATTCTCCTAGACAAACAGGATGCTCATGGTTTGGATGGGTGTACTCTTACCTGGGTAAAACAGTGGTTGAATGGCTGGACCCAGAGGGTGGTGGTGAATGGACCTGTTGGTGGCTGGTAACCAGTGCTGTTCCCCAGGGCTCGGTATTTGGGGCTGGTTCTGTTTAAGAGTGTTATCAGTGATCTGGATAAAGGGATTGAATGCCCCCTCAGCCAGTTTGCAGATGACACCAAGCTGAGTGGGAATGCTGATCAGCTGAAGGTCAGGAAGGCTCTATAAAGAGACCTGGACAGGCTGGATTGATCGACTGAGGCCAACAGTCTGAGGTCCAGCAAGGTCAAGTGCTGGGTCCTGCACTTGGATTGTAACAACCCCCTGCAGCACCACAGCCTGGGGGTAGAGTGTCTGGAAACCTGTCTAGAGGAAAGGAACCTGGGAGTTCTGGTCAACAGCAGCTGAACATGAGCCAGTGTGTGCCCAGGTGTCCAAGAAGGCCAGTGTCATCCCAGCCTATATCAGCAATGGAGTGGCCAGCAGGACCAGAGCAGTGATTATCCCCCTGTGCTGGGCACTGGCAAGGTGACACCTTGAGTGCTGTGACCAGTTCTGGGCCCCTCACTGCAAGAAGGACTTTGAGGGGATGGAGCAAGTCCAGAGAAGGGCAACAGAGCTGGGGAAGGGTCTGGAGTACAAGTCTGATGAGGAGCAGCTGAGGGAGCTGGGAGGGCTCAGCCTGTAGAAAAAAAGACTGAAGGAAGACCAGCTCTACAGCTGGCTGAAACAAAGGTGTAGCTAGGTGGTGGTCGGTTTCTTCTCCCAAATAAAAAGTGAAAGGACAAGAGGAGATGTCTTCAAATTTCACCAGGGGAGGTTTATATTGGATATTAGGAAAAAAAATTCTTCATGGAAAGCAGCAAGCTTCCTAGGGAAATGATTCAGTTGCAAACCCTGAAGGTATTTAAAAGATCTGTGGATATGATAGTCAGGGAAAAGGTTTAGTGATGGATTTGACAGTGATGGGTTTACAGATGGACTCAATGATCTTAAAGGACTTTCCAACCTAAATGACTCTATGACTGATTTATCCTTACTGACATAACAACCTCTTGGCTTTACTTACAGCCAGAAAAACACCAAAACTCTTCATAACTTCAGGATCAGGAATCGTAAGGGGTCTCCTCCCCTGGAGTTGTACTTTATGTTCCTGAGCTACAGGATGAGATAGGGGTCTATTAAAAAAAATAATATATTTATATACATAAATATAAAAATTAAGACATTATTTCAACCATTTATTCAATTTATTCTTTGGGATAGAGAAAGACCAAAATAGAAGAAACCAAACCCATATAATTAGAAAACTTTGAAATGGCTTCTGTTTAAAGTCATACATTTTTCAATCTATTGAAAATGTATAATACCTTAACCTGACCTGACAGGCTTACCTCATTCGTGACTTGAACCCATCTCTATAGTGGCATCTGAAGTTTTCACCATTGAATGTTTTTATTCTCAACTTTCTTTTGAAGTATGCAAATAATACATGTTTTAAATAAAAATGTTCTACAGAGAGACACAGGTAGCTTGGGAGGTAAGATGGCAGTATAGACTGTTATGGGGAGAAAAAACACAAGTTACTGAAGAAAGCTTTAACTAAATAAGCACTATAATAGTGCAATATGTTTTAAATTATACATAAGTATATTCCTCAACCATCTGTATACATTACAGACAGTAGTCAAATAAATCACTAACAGATGTAAGTTGAACGTCTGCTTACATATTCTTTTTCTAACTGCTAAAAAGCTTAGGAAAAATATCAATATTATTTCACTTTTAAAAATAAGAAATCCAGACTTTTCTGTCCCCGAAGCTCTGTAATAATTAGAAAACAACCAAGGTCTCATGACAGTTTCATCTTTAACCTTTGGTCTTGGAATTGTATTAGAAACAGGATATCTATGACTCAAGAAAACAAATGCAAACTGCCTTTTTTCTCAGTTTTAAAGCAGGAGAATGGACATGCAGGAGAATTTACCTAAAGTTATTAGAGAAAACAAATAGAAAGGTTACTAAAAGCTTCTGGATAACACATAATGGGAAATCACTGTAGCTACAAGAAGAAGTATGTAAAAAGTCTACAGATGATGAGTACATGTAATTGACACAGAAAATTATTATTATAGAAAAACTAACAGGGATATTTAGGGCACAGCAATATTAAGACTGAAGAAAGATATGATCCAGAGTGAGGCTGAGCAAAGCAGTAAAGAGATTTTAAACTAGTATTGCTATAGGAACAAGGAAAAATAGAGTGCTAAAATTAAATCAGTGCAGAGAAGAGGGGTTCACAAAACCCTTTTCTTGGCCAGAATCATGGAAAATAGAAGCACCAAGAATGTATTTTTCTTAAGTGTAGCTTGTGATCTTATGCCATTGTTTTCAAAGACAGAGTTGAGAAAAGCTGACAGTTGTGGTTTATGTGGTGAGATCTACCAGGCAACACATTTTTCAAGATGAAAAATGGCACAAACCCTGGACTGATATCACAGGAAACACGATGTGTGTAAAACAGGACTGGTAGATTCATTAACCACTATCAGTACTGCACTCATTTCCCCTTTCTGCAGATGAAAAATCAGAATGATAAACTTTGAGAAAAGCAGTGTCAGTGAAAACAAAGCTCAATGAGGTTACAAGTAGTAGCAATAGTAGTAATAATAAGTAGCATTGATAGTAATAATAAATAACACTAGTAGTAATCATAAAGGCAGTAACTTCTAGACACGTGTGCATGATCATTGTGTTTTCATATTACAAGAGATTGTAAAAAAGGGCAAACATATATACTGGACCACTGTCTAAATACTTTCTCAATAATAAATAGGTCCTCTTAAGTCCAAAAAGAGTAGCAGACCTTTTAGGAGGAAACATTGCACAGACTTTGTCAGGAATATTATGAATGAGGGCTGATTGCCCCTTCCTTTCTTTATTTTGTGGCACTAAAATCCAGCGTGATAGCTGCCTTTCCTTACAAAGGCTAATGAATGTGTGCTAATATTCCTTTCAGGTTTGGGGATGACAGCAATTAAACACCTTCCCCATTCCCTGTGACCCTGTGACTACTGCTCAGAGTGGTGTGCCTGACTTTTTTGTTTCAAGAAAGAACTTAGTATTTCCATAACAACCATCTTTTACAGGTTCTAAAGACCTTGAATACAAATGAAGTCAGCTGAACTCAGTGGTGAGAGTACAAATTTTAGTGAATTCCCTGTTACTCATCTATATGTAAGGTCTGGATGACAGGGTGTGACAAGTCATCCAGGGTGTGGTACAGCAGTTCACACAAGCACTTTGCAGCAGGTCACAGTCACCCACCCAGCACCTGGGGAGAATTTAGAAATTGAGTCATTCCTTGCCCAAATAGAAGAGGACTAACTACAGTGTCCACTTGGTCAGGAGGAAGGTGATGACCCAGACAGACCTTACACATCAACAGGCAGCTGTCCAAGTCTCTGGCTGCAGTGAGAGCCTGAGCTTGTCACCGATGCCAGAGGGAAACAGAGACAACACCTGTTTGAGGTGAGAACAGCTGGAGGATCTACTCAGCCTGGTGGCAGAGCTGAAAGTGGAAGTGGAGAGGTCAAGGAGTATCAGGGAGTGCAAGAGGGGCACTTCATTGAACTGCAACAGGTATGCCCTAGTGTACAACCTCCAGCAACAGGTGGTTGAGCTGCAGGGGACAGCCAAAAGACAGAGATATCGGGGGGCTGAGAGGGAGTTGGATAGATGGTTCCAAGACCTGCTGGTTTGGGAACCATAGCCCACTGAGGAGGAACCATAGGCACTGAGCCAAAAATTCATGCCCTGGCCCACATGGAAGAGAGGGAGGGTCTTAACACAGAGGGTTTGGGAAGCTGTGGAAAAGAAGCCCAACAAAAGGAAGAGGAAGGGAACTGATAAAAGGAAGAGACTTCCTTCAAAACCAAAATTCCCTCCTCAAACAGACATCTCTACCCAGAATCACTTTGTAGCTCTGCAGGCAAGCAAGGCAACACCCAGCACACTGGCAGAACACCCAGAGCTAACTGGAACAGCCAAACCTGCTCAAAAAATGGGAAAATTAACAACTAGTTCAACCAAAAAAAAAAAAAAAAGGAGGTGGGTGATAGAAGCAACTAGTTTAAGAGGCACTGAGGCACTCACCTGTCAGCCTGACCTGCTTTGGGAACAAGTGTGTTGCCTTCTGGGACCCCAAATCAGGGGGTTACAGAGAAGCTGCCAAGTCTAGTTAAAACCACTGATTATTACCCACTATTAACGCTCCATGTGTGCTGCAGTGAAGGGGGAAAGTGGAAGACCCAGGGAACTACAGACCAGTCAGTTTCACCTCTGCACCAGGCAAGGCTATGGAGCAGATTCTTCTGGAAACTATGTTAAAGCACATGGAAAACAAAGGGGTGTTTGTTAACAGCCAACTTGGCTTTTAATAAAGGAAAATCATGCCTGACAAATCTGATGACCTTCTATAATGGGGCTACAGCATTGATGGATGGGGGTACAGTAAATAGCATTGGCTACCTGGATTTATGCAAAGTGTTTGACACTGTACCACATGACATTCTTGTCTCTAAATTAGAGAGACAAGGATTTGATGGGTAGGCCACTCAGTGAATAAAGAATTGGCTGGATGGCTGCACACTATCAGTTGTGATCAATGGCTCATTGTCCATGTGGACACCTGGGCCATAGCAATTTCAGATACACCTGCAGATTGGGTGGAGAGATGACTCAGAGTAGCCCTGCTGAGAAGGATTTCGAGGTGATGGTTGATGAAAAACTCAACATGACCTGGCCATGTGGGGTCACAGCCCAGAAAGCCAAATGTGTCCTGGGCTGCATCCAAAGCAGTGTGGGCAGCAGATCAAGAGAGGGGATTCTGTCCCTCTATTCTGCTCTGATCACAGCCCACCTGGAGTGCTACAGCTAGTTCTGGAGTTGCCAATTTAAGAAGCTTATGGAACTGTTGGAGTAAGTCCGGAGGATGCCACAAAGTTGGTAAGAGAACTGGAACACCTCCCCTACAAAGACAGATTGAGAGAGTTGGGGCTCTTCAGCCTAGAGAAGAGAAGGTTGTGTGGAGACCTCATAGCACCTTCTGAAGGGGACCTACAGGGAACTGGAGAGGGACTCTTCTTCAGGAACTGTAGTGATAGTACAGGAAGTAATGGGTACAAATTGAAAGAGGGGAAATTTAGGCTAGATAATAGGAAGAAATTATTTACTGCAAGGGTGCTGAGATACTAGAACAGGTAGTCCAGGGAAACTGAGGATACCTCAACCCCTGGCAGTGTTGTTCAAAGGTATGTTGGATAAAGCCTTGTTCAACCATGTCGGATAAAGCCTTGTTCAACCTGATCTAGCGGAAGATGTCTTTGCCCACAGCAGAGGGTTTGCAACTACATAATATTTAACATTCTATGATTCTATGGTTCATGGATCTATAGACTTTTTTATTGGTTAGGACCAACCAGAGGACACCTAGAACAGGGAAAAGGATAGGTAGACTCTATGAATTCAGTGCAATACTAAGTACAAATTGCCAAACTGAAGGAGGAAATTATCTGTTTCTGATGGCAACCACTCTCTGCACAGCTGTTTGTATGCACTTTGTTTGATTGCGGTCAGAGTGTGATTTGAAATCAATTTTTCTGTATTTTAAATATGTTATTCTCCATACACAGATTCAGATAGGTACTAAGCACACTTTGAGTACTCCACTAAAAACTCTTACAGCATCACTCTTAAAGGCTGTTATTTTGCTATGGAACAATTAAGATTCTAGGCAGCTCTTTGTGCATTAGGGACTAATATAAACAATATTTACTTTTAATGCTCAGTAAAAAGTTGAATGACATTTTACAAACAGAGGCATGAACACTGTGTAAGGCATTCCTGTGTTAATTAGAGCCCGTACCTTGTCAGTCTCATCTGCAACTGAGACTAATTGTCTGCCATATAAAGAGACGTGCTTATTGATTTTGCAAAGGCTGGAACAGACTAAGCTGTACTCTCTTTCTATTGATATAAAAAGCATTGCCTGCCTGTATTGATTGCTTACCCCACAGAGCAATAGCAAATTGCTATTGTGGAAACATAATGATGTTGAACATTTGTTGCACAGATGATAGGGTAATGTTTAAATGCTGTGTGTCCTGTTCTTTGTAGATTTACTAATAATGTCCTTAATCATTCCTCTTCAAAATACCATGAATCCTGGTGAAGACACTAACCTAACAATGCAACATCATTTATAGACCACAGCATTTCATAAATTCAGAATGAATAAAATGACCTATTTTTTTCATCTTCAACAAGACTGGATGCCAATTTTGCATAATATTTTGCAAGACCTGGGTAAGAATAAAATAAATTAGCTACAGCAAATCCTTTCATGTTTTCTTATATGTAGTACTTACTTGGCATATAGTCCTACTGAAAACAAACTACTTACTTCAGGAATTACTAATTACATACTGTGAAAAAGGCAAGCTGAATCTGCTCCTTACAGATAAATCCTTTAAAGATAATTTTTTGTAACTTGTTTTTTTACTTCATTTACCTGACACAGGTATTGGTATCTGATTAAATGAGGTTTAAAAATAGGTATAAGTGGTATGAATTTTATTTAGCTGAGTGTTAGTTTTTAATATAGGAGTTATGCAAATTAATTTGTCCTGAACATTCAATTAAGACAAGAACTATTCATTTTCTAATGTTACTGTAGAATCACAGAATGGTTGGTGTTGGAAGGGACCTCTGGAGATTATGTAGTCCAACTCCCCTGCTAAAGCAGAATCACCTAGAGCAAGTTGCGCAGGATTGCATCCAGGCAGGTGTGGAATACCTCCAGTGAGAGACTCCGCAATGTCTCTGAGCAGCTAGTTCCAGTACTCTGTCACCTTCAATGTAAATAAGTTCTTCCTTATATTCAGACAGAAGTGCCAGTGTTTTATGGGAAGTGTATGCATTTTCCCCTTGTTCTGTCACTGAACACCACTGGAGGATCTGGTCCCTCTTGATATCAGCCCTTAAGATATTTGTACACATTGAAAAGGTCCCTTTCCACTTCTGTTCTCAAGGCTAAAGAGGCCTAAACAAGGCTAAACAACTCCTTCAGCCTTTCCTCGCAGGAGAGATGCTCCAGGACACTAATCACCTTTGTGGCCTCTGCTGGACCCTCTCCAGTATTTTCTCGTCTTTCTTGAACTGAAGAGCCCAGAACTGGACACAGCACTCCACATGTGGCCTAACGAGGGCAGAGTAGAGTGGCAGGATCACCTCCCTCGATCTGTTTGCCACACTCTTCCAGATGCACACCAGGATCCTATTTGCCCTCCTGGGTGCAAGGGAACACTGCTGGCTCATGGTTATCTAGTCCACCAGGTCCTCCAGGTCCTTCTCCACAGAGCTGCTTTCCAGCAGGTCAGCCCCCGAATCTGTACTGGTGTTTTCCATCCCTCAGTGCAGGACCTGCCTTTGTCTTTGTTGCACTTCATTAGGTTCCTCCCTTCCTACCTCTCCAGCCTGCTCAGGTCTGCCTGAACGGCAGCAGAGCTTTCTGCTGCAGCGGCCACTCCTTCCAGTTGTGTATCCTCAGCAAACTTGCTGAGGGAACACTGTCCCTTCATCCAGGTCACTGATGAATAGACAAGTCTGGTCCCAGCACTGACCCCTGGGGAACATCTCTGGTTACAGGCCCCCACCCTGCCTCTGTGCCACTGATCACAGCCGTCTGAGCCCTTAGCCAACTCTCAAGTGCTTCAGTCTCCACTCATTCAACCCACATTTTCTGAGCTTATCTATGAGGATTTTATGGGGCACAGTGTCAAAGGACTTGATGAAGTCAAGGGACAGGACATCCACTGTTCTCATCTCATCTACCCAGTCAGTCATGCCATCACAGAAGGCTCTTGGATTGGGCAGGTATGATTTCTCCCTGGTGAAATGAACACGAAATGATGAAATGAAACGGTGAAATAGTGAAATATGGTCCCCATATGGACTACTCCTGACAACGTTCTTTTCCTGCACATGCTTAGAGATCCAGGATAAACTGTTTCATCAACTTCCCAGTCTACTGGATACTTGATTTATCCTATGGTTGCTTCTTACAATGACATAAAACAACCCTATCTAAAACATGGGTGCTCTTAAACAAGCTACTGATTTTATTTTTTGAAGTCCATTAAAGGTACAAGGTAGTTGACATTGCATTTTCTTTTAATTACAAGGAAGAAAGTCAGGCTAAATAAAATGTAAATTGACAAGAACTTCAAAATCTTTGCAACATTTGGGTCTGTTTGTAATTTATGTGCAGCAAAGTCCAACAACTGTCTCCAGTGAAGAACTTCTATTTTTATTCTTTTCCCATTTGGTCACTTATATATGTATTTTTAAAAATTAATAACCTGTATCAGAAGTATTATTTCAGGTATAGATCTGGTCATAAAACAATGCTACATATATTTTTTCAGAGATAAATTTCACCAGCTGCACAAGCTCTACCAAGGTTTTTTAAGAACCTGTGCTTATATAAAATTTAAGGTTTTTATATTCTCTATGCCACATCTCTGCACAAGATGAATTTCACCAGTTAAGCTAAACAACTTGCTCTGTTCTCTCTCTCTTGCTTTTAAAGTATGAATAGTTATGACTCCTTGACAATTAGAAATAAAGCTTCCTCTTCATAGAAC
>VWZF01003785.1:200589-225282 GCA_013396755.1 Sclerurus mexicanus
CCTCTCCAGCCTGCTCAGGTCTGCCTGAACGGCAGCAGAGCTTTCTGCTGCAGCGGCCACTCCTTCCAGTTGTGTATCCTCAGCAAACTTGCTGAGGGAACACTGTCCCTTCATCCAGGTCACTGATGAATAGACAAGTCTGGTCCCAGCACTGACCCCTGGGGAACATCTCTGGTTACAGGCCCCCACCCTGCCTCTGTGCCACTGATCACAGCCGTCTGAGCCCTTAGCCAACTCTCAAGTGCTTCAGTCTCCACTCATTCAACCCACATTTTCTGAGCTTATCTATGAGGATTTTATGGGGCACAGTGTCAAAGGACTTGATGAAGTCAAGGGACACGACATCCACTGTTCTCATCTCATCTACNTTTTCTCGTCTTTCTTGAACTGAAGAGCCCAGAACTGGACACAGCACTCCACATGTGGCCTAACGAGGGCAGAGTAGAGTGGCAGGATCACCTCCCTCGATCTGTTTGCCACACTCTTCCAGATGCACACCAGGATCCTATTTGCCCTCCTGGGTGCAAGGGAACACTGCTGGCTCATGGTTATCTAGTCCACCAGGTCCTCCAGGTCCTTCTCCACAGAGCTGCTTTCCAGCAGGTCAGCCCCCGAATCTGTACTGGTGTTTTCCATCCCTCAGTGCAGGACCTGCCTTTGTCTTTGTTGCACTTCATTAGGTTCCTCCCTTCCTACCTCTCCAGCCTGCTCAGGTCTGCCTGAACGGCAGCAGAGCTTTCTGCTGCAGCGGCCACTCCTTCCAGTTGTGTATCCTCAGCAAACTTGCTGAGGGAACACTGTCCCTTCATCCAGGTCACTGATGAATAGACAAGTCTGGTCCCAGCACTGACCCCTGGGGAACATCTCTGGTTACAGGCCCCCACCCTGCCTCTGTGCCACTGATCACAGCCGTCTGAGCCCTTAGCCAACTCTCAAGTGCTTCAGTCTCCACTCATTCAACCCACATTTTCTGAGCTTATCTATGAGGATTTTATGGGGCACAGTGTCAAAGGACTTGATGAAGTCAAGGGACACGACATCCACTGTTCTCATCTCATCTACCCAGTCAGTCATGCCATCACAGAAGGCTCTTGGATTGGGCAGGTATGATTTCTCCCTGGTGAAATGAACACGAAATGATGAAATGAAACGGTGAAATAGTGAAATATGGTCCCCATATGGACTACTCCTGACAACGTTCTTTTCCTGCACATGCTTAGAGATCCAGGATAAACTGTTTCATCAACTTCCCAGTCTACTGGATACTTGATTTATCCTATGGTTGCTTCTTACAATGACATAAAACAACCCTATCTAAAACATGGGTGCTCTTAAACAAGCTACTGATTTTATTTTTTGAAGTCCATTAAAGGTACAAGGTAGTTGACATTGCATTTTCTTTTAATTACAAGGAAGAAAGTCAGGCTAAATAAAATGTAAATTGACAAGAACTTCAAAATCTTTGCAACATTTGGGTCTGTTTGTAATTTATGTGCAGCAAAGTCCAACAACTGTCTCCAGTGAAGAACTTCTATTTTTATTCTTTTCCCATTTGGTCACTTATATATGTATTTTTAAAAATTAATAACCTGTATCAGAAGTATTATTTCAGGTATAGATCTGGTCATAAAACAATGCTACATATATTTTTTCAGAGATAAATTTCACCAGCTGCACAAGCTCTACCAAGGTTTTTTAAGAACCTGTGCTTATATAAAATTTAAGGTTTTTATATTCTCTATGCCACATCTCTGCACAAGATGAATTTCACCAGTTAAGCTAAACAACTTGCTCTGTTCTCTCTCTCTTGCTTTTAAAGTATGAATAGTTATGACTCCTTGACAATTAGAAATAAAGCTTCCTCTTCATAGAACAATTTTATAAACTTGAAAGTTTTTTAATTTAATTTTTAACTTTTTTAATGTTTCTAACAAAGTCTCTTTCTTCCTTCAAGAAATCACCTTAGTAGATGCTTAAAAAAATGGTTTCTAAGCCATTTTCCTAAATTGCTTTGTTGCTCAGTTCCTAGTTAGTTCGAAATTGTATGAAACCTTGAGATTAAATTTATTTTACACTACAGAAGTTGAAATTGATAAAAAAAAAATAAATCTTTAAGAATTAGAAATGTTTTCCATTTGGTTCCCACAATAATTTTGGCACAGGATTTAACTTTTACCTTCATCATGTCTTCAGGGAACAAAAGGAACTGAAGTACCTTCTTCCTAAAATTCCTTTAAATTGCAAGGCATTTGACCTTATTTTCATTCCTACTTTATTTTTTTCTCTTTCTAGTTGTATTTTTACTCAAATATATTTTTAACCTTAAACCTAATTACCTCTGCATCTCCAGAGTTATTTGGTTATTTTTTATTCATTGTAAGTTTGATTTGTTTCCTTTTGAAGTTCCTCATCACAAAAGGGGAGCAAATAAAATTAAACAAATCATACCACTCCATTACTTTTAAATTTACAGTTTAAAACCTGAATCTCATAGAAGACGAAATTCCATGGAAAAGAAAATGTGGACAGCAAATATTGGTTTTCCTTCAGCTATTAAGGCGGACAATTAGAAAATATTTTATTGTTTCTATATATGCATTAAATGACACTTTCATGCAGGCAATGCATCTCTTGTCACAGAGATCAGCTCAGGTTTTTATTTAAAAAAAAAAATAGATTCACCCTTGAAGAAAATATACACAAACGACATTCACCACAGGAGAGCAAGGCAAATTTTCCACAAATAATAAAAAAATAAAAGAATACTTTGTCTTGAGGTAATTTTTTTCTGTTTAATTATATTGAACAAAGGATCAAAGAAACTAGAATGCTATAGGTAACTAATCATAGTAATTCACTGAAAGTTTAAAGGATATGCTTTATTCTTATGAGGATCTAGGTCAGCAGATGTAATAAACTGCTGAATATGTGAATTATCCCTCATTTAACATTCAGCAGTGTTTATTCCTCAACAAAAAATTCTTCTTCATCTTGGGTCCTGAATATGAGTAAATAGGTTCATTGTGAATGCTTTGAACTTGATTACCATGAAAACTAAAATATTTGCCCTCTCTGTAAGGTATTTAAACTTCAGTCATTGCAAGAAAATATTTTTTAAATATTATCCTCTAGTTAAGGTGAAAGAACGATTAAGTTCTGGAGGTGGGGTGAAGTGGAATGATAGAGATACTGATGCACAGGGTGCTGACCTGAGACCTTCTCCTTCATAGTTTCTGACTCCATACAAGTTAAGGTATAAAATTTTTGATTCATTGCTAGAGAGTGCAGGACCACGTGTTCTGGGTGTGTGGGAGACTGTCAGTCATTTAGTGTGTATTTTCAGGAGTTCCTAGAATGTACGGATTAATGTCATGCAACAGGACTGGGAATGTTTTTGGAGAGCAAAGCCTGTTCCATAAATTGATGTTTCACAGCATGACTTCTATATTACTACTGGTCAATTATTATTTCCTGTTTTGTCCGGGTTTTGAGAGAATTGTGTGGAGGAAGGGAGGCAAAATAATTACCCAGATGAATATTTCTATTGGGAGTGACAGATACTTTAAAGTATTTTTAAAAAATTATAAATGCAAGTCTTATTCATGATGATTCCCTTGAAACATGAGATTAAAGATAATTCGATCACTCTTTACCACTGTTTTCATTATCCCAAGGTGTCCCAATTTTTCTTTCACTAGAACCTAATTAATGTGTTTACTGTGGGGTTAATTAAATCAGTCAAATTATTTGAAATAAACTTCTGAGAAGTGATTAATAGTTATTTTAGGACTTCTAGAGATCAACTTGCTTTATTACCTGGTTAAGTTGACATTGCTCTCATTTGAGCTATGATAGTGATGCTATAGACACACATACAAGCCCAAACGCAAATAATAATTTATTATTTAAATATAAGAATGCAATGCAACTCTAGAATAACTTGTATAAAGCCACATTTACAATCATTTTAATGTATTGGGGGGTGAGGGTGGAGTACTGGCTACTTAAAATCAGAAGAGCCATAACATTGTTGATGGGTAAGATAATGTGCTTGATCTTTTATTGCAAAGAAGTAAAAAGGATGTAGCATTAAAGCATTATCTTCAGTGTCCTGAAAAAAATATATATATTATGAGCTGGGATGAATGTATGGAAAATAATTGAACTTTGAAAATATTACTTTTAAGACAATTTTTAAAACTGATTGTTTATCAAATGGTGAAGTTAACTTTTTTCACATGGTTTTACTAGTGAACCTGAAGGGAAAGACTTCCATATCTTCGTAAAAGTAGTAGGTTAAATAGTAATATGATGTTACTTCTGTTTCTATCTCACTTTGAAGAAAATAAGTACTGGTAACATTAGAAATTTTAAAATAATTTTCCATTTCATTTGACCCACTTTATTGTGATCTGGAACTTCTACAGAAACTGGGAAATACCTATGTTTCTAACCTGAAGGGAAAAAGAAACTGCATTCAAACACGTATACAGTTCTATAATTTCTAGATCATGAGAGTAAAATCTCATTCTCCAGCAACAGACCTGCTAAAGAAACTATAAAGGATGTTATTCTCAAATTTGTCTCTCTGGGATAACAAAATTTAAGAATTGTTTGAGTGTTTTACTAGAAATTTGGAAATATATCTGGAGGAGATAAGTTTTATTCTTGAATAACCCTTAGAGAAACAGGAAATGCCAAAAAACTGAGGGCAAGCAGAAGGGCTTCTTAATTTAAAGCACAAGGAATGTTTAAGTGTTAAATGTCACAGAATTCTACCATCATATTAATGTGTACCACAAGAGAGGGGACGAGGTGGGAAACAACCAGGTGTAGATAGTGCTGATTTCCCTTCCTTTTTAAAATTCATCTTTTATCCTTTCCCTTTATGACATGCATGTAACCTATTCAAATGTTTTTCAAATATCTCCTGATGATATTTTTTCCCTATGAATCATATTTCAAGTTGACATTTGCCTCTGATTAGGATGCGATGACTATTATCTTATACTGCAATATCTGAAGGAAAATTTTCTCTCTAAAACTAAGGACAAAACACTAGATATGTACTGTTCCTCAGAATTTTTTCTAGGAATTTGCCTTTCCAGTTGAAATTTCTTTGGTGTTTTCACAGCAACCCACATAAAAGAAAACCTAGTGATTTAAATGTCTAATAAAAATCAAAAGGAAAAAATAATAGGATAAAATATTACAGCAAATCTCATAAGTTTCCTTTTCATTACTTTTGAAAAATACTCTGAGGAATAAAACTGAGACAAGTCCAGTTTGATATTATTATTATTATTATTATTATTATTATTATTATTAAATAAATAAATATCTTATACATTATCTTCATTATAACACTGGCTTTCTCAAAAATTAACTTTGCCTGGAATTCCAAAGCGCTTTACAATTAGTAAACACCAACAATTATTGCATTATGAACAGCGCCAATAATTTAGTGCTGTAAAGATCATTTCCTGGAGAATAGTGAGAATTCTTCAAACATCATAATCACTGTAATGAATGTTAAGGATGCTCAACACCTTCTAGTATTTTACTGAATGGTACAAAAGTCACTTCTGTTCTTTACATTGTAATTTGATTTGGAATCTTGTGTCATTACAGTTTCACTCTTTCTAGACCTAACAATTCATAATGCTTATTTGTAACTAAATTTGAAAGAACAGGGATATATCCTCCACTCTTTCCTTGGGTACTGTTATGCAGAGACAAAGAAGTGCAATTTTTAAAGTCTGGATCAAGGGAAGAATGAAAAATGTTGCACAACATAGTCACAGACATAATGACTGATAGACTGAGCACAAATATAGAAGTATTCTAGATTAAATAAGCCTTCTTGAATCTCTCTCAGGAGAGGAAGAAGAATTCAAAGTACATAGTTTCCTTGCATTTTATCTGACAACAACCTCGATTCAATCTGTCAAACGAAGTGTGTTGCAGGCACTTCACTTGTGACCTTTGCAGTTAGTGGTTTTTATCAAAGACCGCCCAAACTGAAGACAGTTTATTTTCTTGTTTTTTGGGAGTTTTATAATATGTTTTATGCAATCTTTTTTTTCTTTTAAATTTAACATAAGATGTACATAAGAAATATTTTTTCTCACTACTGTGCATTTTCTCATTGCAGTTTACTTCAATTTATTTTTCAATAAGTTTATGTAACCATCTCTCACTTGCAAGGCTACCATTGGTTGCCCTCCCTTTAAACTCAAATTTACGTTCTACACAAATGTAGATTTGATTTTCACCTTTAACATTGTGAATTAAAATGCCATCGAAACACTGAAATATGAAACTGCTCATATTCTGAAGAGTAGTAGTATGAAAAATGAGTCTTTCTCTACTTTATACCATGCTGTTAACCAACTTGATCAGAGGGATAGAACAACTCTCCTCTGAGGAAAGTCTGAGAGAAATGGGATTGTTCAGTCTGGAAAAGAGAAGGCTATTGGGGTGATGTAATTGTGGCCTTCCAGTACCTGCAGGGAGTCTACAAGAAAGATGGAGAGAGACTTTTTACAAGGGCATGTGATGATAGGACAAGGTGGAATGGCTTAAAACTGAGAGTAGGTTTAGATGAGATATTAGGAAAAAACTTCTTCCCTGTGTGGGTGATGAGAAACAGGCACAGGTTTCCCAGAGAAGCTGTGGCTGTCCCATCCCTGAAAGTGTTCAAGGCTGGGTTGGATGGGGTTCTGACCAACCTGATCTAGTGGAAGTTGTTCCTGCCAATCAAAGGGGGGTTTGAATAAGGTGATCTTTAAGGTCCCATTCACCCCAGGCCATTCCATGATTTCATGATATTGCAGCTACTGCTGGGCTTCGAAATGTGTCTATATACCTACAGATATTAGGTCATTAGATATTTTGGACTCAGTGTAAGCTTATCCATAGGAGACTCATTGCCTTGCAAAAATTATTAGAGGCATCCTGCAATTTTTTAACACATGGATTAACATTCTATCCCTTCTGGATAATAAGGGATCTGAATATGACTCTTGCATTTCTGTTAAGGAACTAATTTTTTGTTAAAGGCCTTTTTCAGGCTGAGCAACATAATCACAGATGTACCTTATGTAACCCTTTTTCATGTTCATGGTCATTTACTCTTGTGACCATTCACACTGAAGTCACTGGGATTGTTTATATAAGAAAGCATTTGTCACTGTGAATTCATGTTGTACAGTCTTGACGTAAAAACAACGTGATATTTCCTATACTCAGTTGTACATTACCTATTTATTTATTTTAATTCCTTAAAGGGTATCTACTACCTGACCCTAGAGTTATGTAACATTAAAAAATTTACTAATGAATAATTTGCATTTTTCATAGATGCAGTTACCTATTACAAGACACATTTTTGATAATTCATATCTATAGATAACATCCCATAGAGATAATATGGGAGTTCTAAATTATAATAAACATAATAATTACTTCTATGATAAGTATTTGCTAAGCAATGTCATCAACATTGAATACGGTAAAACTCTTAATATTGTTTCCATTATATCTATAAAAGTAGGTTTCAATAACAACAAATTAAAGTGCCAAATATTTCATTTTTAAAATATGTTTGTTGTTTAAAAAGTGCACTTAAAGTAATAACATTGCCTCTCCATTATGAAATGAATGGATAATTGATTTTCCACAACAAATTCACTTTGTTTATATTCCCCCATCTTTTTCTGCAACAACCCATTCTTTTTTTTTCATGAGAAATGTCAGAAAACAACATCCTGTTTTCTCCTTAATTCCTATACAAAACTTCTGAATAACAAAAAAGAAAAAGAAAAAAAAGAAAAAAAAAGGTCAAATGTCCTTAGATGTTACTGAATGTTGAGCACAACCTTTTTCAGAAGCAAACCTCTGTAGGAAATGAAAAAGGAACAGTGATGGATTACATATAAATATAAGTGTTTATCAGTCTCCATTCTGCTCTTCCCACCTGCAAGTATTTAAAAATGAAGTAGCTCAGACACAGAAATATAAGCCTAGTTTCCTGCATGCTTTAATCATCAGGGGTTTAGAAGTAGATGATATTTAAGGTGCCTTCCAACGTTAACTATTCAATGTGTCTGTGATCTCCCACTGATTCAGAAGAACTATGAAAATCCCAGTTACATCTACATTAAAATCTACTACTAAAGGAGCCCCTACTCTGCCAAAACTACTCAATAGTGGCAGTACCTGCCAGGTGTGCAGTCACAGACAGAGTACACTGGTGAATTCCAGGTAGTTAATCAGAAAGATGCTTCTAAAAGATGTTCTTGTAAAAATGTGTTCTACTCCTCTGCATTCCTCACTCATACATGACCACTGTGTTGATCAGTGTCATTTCATTCTGTGTTTTCTCAATCTGCATAGTAGTTTTTCTACTAACAAACTGATAGAATGAGGTGAAATTTTCAGAAGGGGAGATTTCTCCTGCTGTTCACAATAATTTGATCAAACTCAAAGAAAACAACATTTTGGAGAGAGCAAAGGATGTGGCAGGTGAAGGAGGTTTGCAGAAGGGAGCTGGGAGCCCATAGCTCATCTGAGGAGAAACTTTTGAAAGGAACAGGAAAGGAGATCCAAAATTACAAATTAGAGCTACAGAAACAAAAACTGCACACACACCAGAGGAAATGTTTGCAACAGCCCTCAGAGGCACTGAGTTTAGTGAAACCACATTTAGAAACCAGAGGTTTTTTTCTTTTTCTTTTTTTTTCTCACAAGGACACAATGCAAAGGATGAGAATCGTGTATAAAATTTTAAATTCCTTTTCTGATCTTGTCAGAATCAACTGTCCCAGTTTTGTATTTTCTCTCTGATTTTTACCTGATAAATAACTATATATCATAACCAGTGTTCTAAAAGAACTTGTTTCTTTTGAAGTTAAAAGCTCTTTAATCTTCTTTAAGTGGTTCAGTATAAAAGGGTGATTTTGGCCAATATGTTTCACCTCAAAGCTCTGATTATCACAACATTCAATCAAAGGTTGCAGGGACACCACATATGTAGAAGTCTCTCATCACAGAATCACAGAATAGGTCAGGTTGGAAGGTACAACAACAGATCATCTGGTCCAACCTCCCTGCTCAAACAGGGCCTTCCCAGAGCACATGGGACAGGATTATGTCCAGATGGTTCTGGAGTATCTCCAGTGAGGGGGAGACTACACCCTCTTTGGGCAATCTGTTCCAGTGCTCTGTCACTTGCATGGTAAAGAAGTTCTTCCTCATGTTCAGGCGGAACTTCCTATGCAGCAGTTTCAGCCCTTTGCCTCTTGTCCTACTGCTGAGCACCACTGAGCAGAGCCTGGTCCATCCCCTGACCCCTGCCTGCTGACACTGACAGTCATTGATGGGATCCCCTCTCAGTTGTCTCTTCTTGAGGCTGATCAGACCCAACTCCCTCAGCCTGTCCTCATAAGAGAAATGCTCCAGTCCCTTCATCATCTTTGTAGCCCTTGACAAAAACAATTCACTAATGAAGAATTTCTGATTCTGGTTCTGTGTCTGAAGGGTATTTCAACAGTACATCGGAGTGAGTTCAAGCCACACCATCCTCCTGCATCTGTCTATTCACACTGTAAAATCCATGCAGGGGATTGTGAGGAGGTCAGAATAATGATTGAGACACAACATATAATAATTTCATTTTTACTGGACTTCTACAGTATATGCAATAGTTCTGTTGCTTTTTCTTTCCATTTGATTTGCCTCTTTGGACTAATAGAATCATTTAGACTCTCCAGAAAGTAAATGTGATTACTTTTCCTACCTTTTCATAATCTTTTTTTCAGGATTACAGCAAGAGGACATGCACTCCCATATGGATAACGGAGTATGTTTAGAGCCATTTGGATAAATGTCTTATATAATTGTTTGTCTGTTATTAGAAAAAAAATATTCACTACTCCAAAAATAGATCAGATGTTTGGCACAAAGATACAGCTATCTGATAAAGGAAAGCAAAGCTTCAAAAAAATTGCAATGTGGTGATATCCATCAAACTCTGAAAGGGCTTTGAATATTTAAAGTAGTTCTCATAGTAAAAACCTTCATCTATGATGTATTTAACTCAAATTGATACGTAACTTTATTATTGCCATTATTGCTAGACTTGCACTTATATATTCAGATTCCCAAAAATTCAACAGAGAAAATGCACATGCATTCACTTGCAGATTCCATTCAAGGTAAGAGAGACTTCTCGATATTGTCAGTGGGAACACATAAGTGGGAAGCAACTGCAGAAAACAAGACTCAGCTGCTGGAAAGCAAGAAGCCTTTACCAAGGTGACCTTTAAAATCCCTGTAGTAGTAATATAATAATAAATATTTAAACGTAATA
This sequence comes from Sclerurus mexicanus, assembly GCA_013396755.1. Lineage (NCBI taxonomy): Eukaryota > Metazoa > Chordata > Aves > Passeriformes > Furnariidae > Sclerurus > Sclerurus mexicanus. The sequence goes on from VWZF01003785.1 coordinate 210,962, forward strand.
TTTCATGTGCATCATCTGTCTTTGCAGTACTTGCATGGTTACAGCAGTGTGTTTGCTTTCATAAAACTTATAACACTCTGTGTCTCACTTCCATGGTGCACAAGTATTCCTTTAGTATCTACTAACTTTTCCTTGTTCTGAACTCAATTCACAATGACAATGTTGTATCTTATATAGAAGTATTAAAAATATGTAACAGGTTTTCTTCATATATTATGGGATATATATGTAGGTAAGCTCTATGAGAGGATCACCCATTAACACTCATAAACCTCCACTGAAGATAAGAAGCATGATTTTCCTAATTTTTAGATTAGGGCACTATCTTGTCTGAGGGCAGTCAATACACCTACCATCCTGGATTTCAGCAGAGTGGGCTTCAGCTTGTTTAGGAAACTGATAAGCAGAAGCCAATACAGGGAAATGGGACGGGGAAAGCTTTTTGGTCCCAGAGAACAGTCTTTGCAAATAGTAATAATCCATTCCAAAGTGTAGGAGAATACAACAGTAGCACATGAACAGTGTCACTGAAGACAAAATCCAAAAATCCCTTATCTCTCTGAAGCACAAAAAAGAAAAAGAAAAAAAAAAAACCAGAAAAAAAAAAAAAGAAAGAAAAAAATAGAATTGTGCCAAAAGGAGAAGTAGAGATAGGCTAGAGTCAAGGTTTGTTATAGAAATTCTGTGTGTGTGTGTGTAGAGACTGCATTAGAAGTTGACACTAGTGGCAGATGCATTACCTTTCAATTCTTCAATTCTTGTTGTGGATAAAAGATATGCACCTTATGTGTAGAGTTAAGAACTGACTGGTAGTCAAATTTAAGAGTGCAAATAATAAAGCAAGTAACTACTTTTACTGTATTTATAATGATACAAATTTCTATAATGCAAGTGAACCAATATTGAGAAGCCTTAATATAGATAAAATTGTTCAATAAGGATTTCTTACTGCCTATTCCTTTTCGCTGATATAATGCTTGTTTCCAGTATCTCTCTGATTCCACACATTGATAGTTCAAATCTTCCTTGTGAAGGCTGACAGAAAATTTTCAGCCTCTTGAGGTATTTGCCAGAGTATGAGGCTTATGGCAGGTGTCCCTTCCTCACTAGTCTTGAGGTCTGCCTTGAGGCTACTTTTATGTTTCCTTAACCTGTCCTACTCCCAGGGAAGATGTGAGAGCTGCACGGAGCTCCCCAGTATTGCCCAGGAGTTGTTTGTCTTACAGGGACTGCTTGGGACTGCCAGCCCCTTTTCCTGCTGGCTCTCACAGAGCTGGAGCTCAGCTGGAGCTCATACAGGCTGGGCAATAAGCATTTGGCCATAGAGCATCTGGAAAATCCAGTTCAGCACTGCCAGGTCAAGAGCCACCCTCTGAAATCTGAAATGGGCAGTTCCAAATCTGTGTCCTCCTGTAAAGCAAAATTCACATTTACTAGGGTATAATGCTTTTCTTCAATGGTTCTCACCTATTAAGTATTTGTTAAAATTACAAAAGAGACTCTCCTAACTTAATTCATAAAAAGGACTTCTTTTCATAATTTAGTGATTACATTGGTTTGTTAGTATTCACAGAAGTAAGCTAAAATAAATTAAGTGACAGTCAGTTGACAGGTGAGCAGTTCATAGCACAGATAAAGCAACCTAAAATCATCAGAGACTAAGGCAGGTCCGCACACGTCCTAAGACCCTGCACTATCAGGTCAACATAAAACCTGTGACTAAAGTCATATTTACTGGCCTTCAGATGGAAAAGAAAAACATAAAAAAAAGAAAGCTTCTACAGGTGTAAGTAGCAAAAGGAAGGCCAAGGAATGAACAGGACAGCAACCCACTGACAAAGGACATGGAAAAAGTTGAAAGTACTTAGCACTTACTTTGTGGCAGGGTCTGCTCTCAAGATGTTGCAGTCATGGGTATTTCAGAATAGATGAGTGAAGTACCACTCATCATAGAGGATGGTCAAGGCAAGCACAACTTAACCAATTCAGAGACACAAGTTCACAGAACTGGCTTGGATGTGTACAATAACGTGAAGAGAACTGTCTGATTTCATTGCAGTGCCAATTTCTGTTATCTCTGATAAGTCCTGGTGTCTGGGGAAAGTCTCCAGTGTCTAGAAAAGGTAAATGTGCCCATCTTCAAATCGTGAGGATGAGGTTCTGGCATACACAGTCAGCCTAACCTCAATTCGCAGGAAGGTTATGGGCCAAATGAACCTGGAAACAAAAGTTAGAAAAATAGCAAAGAAGGTGATTGGAAATAGCCAACACATAATCACCAAGGACATATTGGCCCTAACTAACATGACTGTTTTCTGTGGTGAAACGACTAGTTCTGTGCATGAGAGGAAAGCAATGGATGTCATTTACCTTGACCTAAGCAAGGTAAATAGGCAGAAAATAGACCAGAGGACTGGGCTGTAGGGCAAGTGGTCAATTTTTCAGTCCATTTGACAGCTTGCTGCTTGTAGCACCTCATAACAGGACATATTAGGGCCAATACTGTTTAGTGTCTCCATTAATGACCTGGACAATGAGACAGAGTTAACCCTCAAAAATTGACACTAACCTTGACACCAGAGGGCAGATCTACTACTCAGAGAAATTTTGACAGCTTGGACTTGAGCAGCTCAGGATCCAAGTGAAGTACAATAGAAGCAAACACAGAAACCATAACCTGGAAGAATAACCCCAAGCAAAGACAATTCAGGATGGGGATTTGTTTGCTGGGGAGTAGCTTTTCAGAACAAGCTGTAGATCTTGAGACAATGAATTAAATATGACTTAGCAGTACACTTTTGCAGTGACAAAATCAAATAGGATACTGGAATATATCAGCAGAAAAAGAGCTGGCAGATTGAGAGAAGTGATTATTCTACTCTGCATGACACTTACAGGATTACATCTAGAGTGCTGCTTAGTGGGAAGCCACTAAAATAGTTATAAGGCTGTATTACCTGACACAGAAAGGAAAACCTGATAGAGTTTTATTATCTTGTTCAGCCTGCAGAAGGCTAAAGTGGGATCAGATAACTGTCCTCAATTAGCTGGTGAGTGGCTGCAGTAAGATGGAGCCAGACTCCTTTGGAGGTCCACAGTGATGGAACAAGAGATATTGGACCATGCTGCAGCAAGGGAAATTTTTATTTCCTAGAAGGAAAAATATCTTCACAATGAGGATCATCAATCACTTGAATAGATGTCCAGAGAGAAAGTGGGAACTTCATCCTTGGAATTACTCAAAACTCAGCTGTACAAGGCCATAAATAGTCTAATCTAATGTGGAAATGTGAATTATATACAAAATGGCCATTTTTGGGGTGGGATGGATGAAACAGATAATCTATAGAGATCCTATCTAACCTAAATTTTTGTATGATTTTAGCTTCTTCAGCATGCTGTATTTCTGGATTGCTTCTTTTGTTGTTTTCTTTTTCCCTGTCCTTTCTCAGATGCTTTGATCAGTAACCTCTGGTTAGAGAAGCCATGCAGTTCACTCAGCCAAGAGCAAGACAAAAAGAAATCCTCCTGCCATTAAAGGGTCAGATGGTGTTTTCAGGCTTAGTAAATATGAAGCACTCCTGCTCACAGAGATCAGAGGGACAAAAGAAATGTTGTGAAGAAAGTCAGATTTGGAATGAAATGCCTCTTTTACAGGTCTCCACCCAAAGTAGAGGGCCCTTGAGATCTTTCTCATTTACTAAGATACCTGTGTTTTCAGTTCTCTCAGAATATTTGTATAGGTATGATAAAGGTATAGTTTACCATTTAATCTCCTAGTGCTCTTACCATCAACATCCATGACTGAATAAAGCTGCTATAAAATTTCAGCACCAGACTAGTGGAATTTTTATGTCTGATATCTCACAATCTGTTAAAGCTATTATACAGGTATTGGACAGATTTTCAGTTTTGTATCAACATCTGGCTATTCATTTCTTCTCAGCTGTACAACTGAAGAGCTGTCATGTCTTTCCCTAATGAGACAGATGGAATCCCAAGCTCCCTCGTGAATTAAAGTACTATACAAAAAAACAAAACTGAAAACTAAAACCATTTTGCTTTAATCTTGTCTAAAGTATGCATTCTAGTTTTCAGGGGCTTTTTGTTTTGTTTTATTGATTTTTTCACTTGAAGCTATCACTTAGGAAGACTGTGGTTAAAGAAGGGATATACCTGCTGCATGTGTGTATATGTTTGCATATGTGTCCCCCACTTGCATAAATATACTTTCAAGAAAATGTAGATATTTGTTCAAATGCTGGACATTATAACTTAAATTGCATATAAGTGGTTTGTTGCAAAATTGTGGGGATACAAAATACTCTATATAATTTTTTGAAATCTTTCCAAAGAGTCATGGATGCATACCCAGTATATTAATAAATACCACACAATCAAAACACCAAGGTCTAACTTTTATGTCATTCAAATGTTAGAGAATATGAAATTAAAATTGCATGGGTTTTTTCAGCTGTGATAGGATTTTTTTTGAGGCTTGAGCTGAGTAAAAGTTGAATGAGGCCATGTAGGAATTTGCCTCTGGATACACTAAAATGCAAAAAGCAATTTGACTGTGGTTCAGAGCATTAGGTAGCTATTTTGGTTTTAAATTTGAAGCAATTGAAATAATATTTTAGTACAGATTTTTTTCAAGACCCTTTTGCTACCAGAAGAATTCGAGGTGTTAATACAAATCGTAAATAATTTAAAATTAAAAAAAAACAAAACAACTTACACTTGACATGCTTCCAGGGAAAAAACAACTTCAGTATTATAGCTATAAATTCAGTGTGGAAGATACAAGCAGGTTTATGAAGACCAAAACATTTCAAGGCAGTGAATATTTCATTGGTTATTGACAAGAATTATACTGTGCCATCCCTCCATACATCGGAGGTCAACTAAATTGGCTGTTTGCTGAAGTATTGTTTTATCATGAGGTAACATTTCAAAGCACAGGACATATCACTTCAGTCATGCTGTGAGTAATAATTCCTTTCATGATTTCCTAATTCTGAAAGGCGTATAGCATTATTTTTAGTGGTGTTTGTATATAAAGTGCATATCCCATGGGGATTGTTGTTTATACTCGCCTTGATTACCATACATATAGATAATTCGATTAAAATAAATATCAAATAATATTTGTCTATCAAGAGTTTTTAGGTTTTTTATCCCTCTTAAAGAGGGGAAGAATAGAAAGCAGAAAAGAAGGACACTGGGAAGGTTGAGAAAGCCAGGTGGGACTGACTGTGGAGGACAGCGCTCAGAGTCTCAATTTACTTTCTGCAACTTTCAATCTCCTGATAACACAAAAGATGGAGGTAGCTGAAAGCTTCCTGAGAAAGCTAGACTTACCTAATTCTATACCACAAAAAACCCCCCAAACAAACAAACAATCAAAAAAAACCCCAAAAACAAACCACACACCAAAAAACCCTAACCCTTTTAAATTAAAGCAGAGGCTTCTGAAAAACACCTGGTTCTGCCTAAAAGTTTATTGCCAACTTCTTGCCACTTCAGTAAATTAAAGAAAACAGCCAAAAGAGAAAGAAGAGACTGACACACCTTTTAAACAATAGCTCTACATGTTAGCTGCAAATAGCAATTGCCTCTAATTTTTAAGCCTCTTTAAAATAAAAATTGCTTGTGGAGGAATGGCAGAGATACCTTAGGAAAAAAAAAATCCTGCAATATTTCTATTATAGTACTATAAATCAGCTCCTGACTAGGCACAAGTAGCCAAGGAAGAGTATTAATGTTATCTCTTTAGCCAACAGTTGTTCACTGTGACCCGTGTGTCACTCTTCAGATTTCACACATTCTGCTTTTCTCAGGTCTCCAAATTCACTTCTCTTCATTCCAATTTCATCATTGTGCCTTTCATAAGCATAACATTAATATGATTTTTTAAAAAAGTGAATAGTAAGAATGACAATGAAACAGCATTCTTGGTTCATGCTTAGTACACAGCCTAATCACCATGAAGCATATTCTCAAGTATATTGATATTTTTATTAATTCAGGACATGATTTTTATCTAAAGTCAATAAATCATGTATAGGAAAATGAAAAATTAATGAGTTGCAATTGCTTAATATTCAAAAGAGTTAGGAATTCTGCAAAAGTTCTAAGACTATCTGAATAAAGACTTTTGAGGGGTTCCTGTTTTAAACCTGTTATCCTTAGCTTTCCCTGAAGCTGGGCTTGGTTCTGGCAGCATCTGCTCCAAGTAGTTTTCTTCTCCCTTTTTCTTTCATGTCATTAGCAAATTTATAGTCGTTAAGAGGACAGGAGACTCTGGCCCCATGTTCCCTTTTGACACAAGGTTTACAAAATAATATATGGAACACAGGATAATGCATTTTTCCTGAAACTACTGACCCATAACATTTGTTCAACACTAGAAAAATGAAAAAGGAAAGCTGCAATAAAAGCACCTGGCATAATATTACTCTTCACTGAATACTGATGGAGTGTGAAGGGTCTGAGGTTAATTTTCCCAAATGCATTTATTTCTAAATCAGAGCCTCTTAATGCTGTGAAAATATACGTACCATAACACCTGAAATGTTTCAAAGTAACAGTGATGACAGTTTAAAGGAGGATATAAAAAGGGAAGTAAAAATGATTTAAGGCTTCAAGTATGTCTCTGTATATGTGTATGAACCTACTATCAGAGTTAATTGGAGCCATACTTACAAAGTAAAGAGGAACTTTCTACCTTCAGGTAAAAGAAGACAGTTTCGTGAAAACACCAGGGACTATCCCCACCCCACTCAACCTAAACACTAAGTTTCTTTCCCGGATAATGTTATAGATTTCCCAAGTTTCCTGTAAATCCCATGATCCTGCAGTATCGTACCTGGGTCTTCATGTCAGCCAGCTGATACAGGAATGGTGATACTATGTTAGAAGTACTGATATAAATACCCTGATAAGCACCAGAAGCACCAAATACATATTGATTGTCTCAGAAATGAAAACATGCAGATATCAACATAAACACAGCTTATAAATTGGAATGTGAATTTGATCATACTCTCAAGAGGAAAGCTTTAAAATATTTTTCATAGAGCCCTGGAATGCACATAGTATTTTTTGGTTGGTTTTGTTCATTTATTTTTTGAGGGATTAGTATACTGTTGTTGGCATCATAAGTGGTAAAATGTATAAAAAAATTTAGTTCTCTACACCATTCATTGAATTGCATTAAAGTATATCAGAAGAACAAAATGTCTTTTCATACCAGTAATAGTAAACTGGAGCGCAATATTATCAGCACAACTAAACAACAGTATCACCTCTGTTACTCTGTTTACATCATTTGCTTTAGGACTATTATACTCTCAAGTTTATTTTTGTCAGATGGTTTATGTTTTGATGTTGGATTTGACATATTGTATGAAGGCTACTCTTTATCATATTGCTGAAGAACAAAGTCATTTCAAGTCTTTCATCTGGAAATAATCAATCAACTTACAGCAATTAATTTTTGTCCAATCCCATTTCTCCATTTTGTCACATAAGTAGTAAGAGCAATACAGTGCAAAGGAAGTATGAAATTAGTATATCTTATGACAATTACAGTAGGAGTTCCTACCAAGATTTGTAATTACTCTATATACTATAAAAACACAGGAAGATATGAACTAAGAAATGCTGCAAAGGGAATAAATGAAACACTGCAAGCAGTGGAACATATTGATAGAGGTTTTCTGCAGGAAGCAAAAACAAAAAAGATAACTGGAAGTCTTACTGCATATTACCATGCACACAAAAGCTTATAAAAGAGATTTAGAGAAATAAGTGATGAAAATGCATAGCTACTTTAAATTGGCAGTTTATTACAGATGTGAATTCTGCACACATCAGGAATCAAGGATTAGTGTCCTTACCCAGTACATCCACTCTATGCATAAGAGAGAATGAGGATGGAAGTTCTTGTGACAGCCAAAAAAAGTGATCAGCGGAGAAATTTATATTTGCAGTTTCAGTACCACTTTGCGTTTCTCATGTTTTCATATAATTAATAACATTCCTTGTTACTGTACAAATGTCTAACTTTGTGCATGCCAAAATTCAGAATTACTGTCATTAATCCATTATAAACCCCGCTACATTAGGAAGAAAGAGAAATATTTCAGAGTGAAAAAAAACCAACATATGAACTTGTGCAATATGAAGCTGTATCCTTATCAACAGGCTGATAGAATATGGATCAAAGAATCATTGTTTTCATTTTTCATGAAGGAGCTGAATAAAAACATTTAAGAATTTAAGAATCTTTAGGAAGCCGAAGGTGCTGCTAGTTAAGATACAAGATATTCTAGATGTGAATTGGAGGAAATTTCCATTCATTTCTATTTAAATATGGCCCAGTTCTTCAGAAATTTTGAAATTATTCCATGCAAAGTCAAGTGTGATTTAATTATCTTTGAAGATTGGATTCTTGATGCCTATCTACAGAATGAGATGCCTAAATATATGTACACAAAAAGTCCTGTTATACCTATAACTTCAGAGCTGAAAATGGAACCAGATTGTCATTCCTATGTCTTAGAGGAAAATTCACCTTTTCTTCACACTTATAATTACAAAAAGTTATTTAATTTCTGGCCTAACTCTTGCTCATAGAGGTTCTGTTAGTGTTTTGTTGACAGCATAATAAATTCTGGAATAAGGAAGAGGGAATAAATCAAAACCAATTCCACAGCTATTATGAAAGCAGGAAAGAAGCAGGGAGTTTCAGCATTAGGCACATTTCTTTGTCAGCCCTTCTCCCAAGAAAATCCAAGACCTCTACAGACAACCAGCTCTGGAAGGGATAGGACCTACTGTTGTCTCCAGTATAAATGAGAGCAGGAATAAGGAGTAGCAATGCTACTGTGTACTGTGGAAGTCATGTTCAAACACAGTAAGTCAGTGAAGTTACATTCTGATAAAACTGTCATAATGTTTTTCTCTTTCCTCTGAGTTGCAGTGACAGATGAAACAAAATAATCTCCTTAGTTTTCTGATTGTTCTCTTCAAGCACATTTACCTTATACAGCATGACTTTTTAAGAAAGGTTTTCTAAATAACGGTATTTCAAAGCTCCCATCTCTGCTGAAGGTGACAGAATAGGATTATTCCCACTGAATAAACAGAAGAAAATCAGTAGCCTTTAAATTCTAGTTGTGTATTCACTGACCTGCTCTTCCACATAAATTCATGACTCCCAGAGTACCCATTTATCATGTGACTCTCCTGTCATCCTTTTTGAAAACAGATGCCTTCCTAAGATTGAATAGAACACTCTTGACATTCTTGCAAAGGCTTCAATATTTCCAAAGAGTGTTCTTGAATGTAATTCAGGAAATCTGCATTTATTTGATGGACATTAACACTACTTAAAAGGTAATTAAAATCTTGTCAATGTGTGAAAAATGTAATATGTTCATTTTTTATGTGCAACCAGTCAGAGGGTTCTCTTGGGGGATTGATGAAGAGTAAATTCCATTAGGATCAGATTAGCTGCAATAATTATAACCTAGGCAGCTACTTAGATCCAGAAATAGTTCCAATAAAAAAAACAAACCAAAACCTCTGGAAACTAAAGTATGGGTTACCTAGGAGTGCCTAAATCTAAAATAATTCAAGACTACGTTTAAGATTCACTTCAGAACTGTAATGTGAAATGTGATGCCCATGAAGTAATAGAACAGCTGACCAGGACACAGACCAGCAAGGACTGCCTTCTTTCATCAGACTGTTTGTGCCTCCTGCCTCCAACTTTTAGGACTATGCCAATATTTCCAAAGATCATGTATTAGCTCCTTTGGTGAACTGCCACTTCTAGCATTACTTTCTTCCAGAGGGTGGAAAGATTTAAGACATGGTACTACTTGTCTTCCCCAGATCCTAGCAGAGATTAACTATTATAAATCCAAATCACAGACCAGTGTAATGCACTGGGTTTTAATCTACAAGCTGCCTGGGCAGTTACTTATATTTAAGATGTTTAAATTGTTTACCAAACTCTTGAAAAACCTTTAGTTTAGTTTGTCTTGAATTCACATCTGTGGAAAACTCTGCTACACTTTCTCTAAGAGAATTTCCTTATTTCAGTGAGAAAATAAAACATTTCAGCAAAATATTTTACAGCAATAACATTTAATCTAGGCAGAATTATTTCACCAAAACACTCAGCACAAAGACCCAGTCCAGAAAAACACCCCCCACAAGGCAATCAGTACACCAGCTTAGTGTACTTGTTGGTTTTAAGAAGACAAGAAGAAAAAAGTAAAGAAAGAAAAGAAAAATTGAGAAAAGAAATAAGTAAAGAAATAGAGGAGAGAAAAATAGTTATCACCAAGAGCCAGTGGCTTAAACAGTAGCAGCCAGAACAGAAAGAACTCCCATGAAGCTCTGTGCTCCCACATTTATATAGCATGGCCATGGCTCCGAGGTGTGATGCTTGATCACTCAGTGCCTCCCAGGCCAGAGTGATGTGTGCTGTAGCCAACCACAGGTTCCAGGGGACGTGGTGTGGGTGGGCTACCAGGCAGGCCTTCCTTGATTGCCAGCCCACCCACACGGCTCCCATCCCTTGGCTGCAGAACGTGCACCTTCCAGCTCTGCCATGAGGCTGCAGGTCCAACCATGCACCTGCAGGTCTAGCCCTTCCCCCACACAAAATAGTTGATCTGGCACAATTATAAAGCAATCTAGTGAGACATGAATCCATCTCTCACTGACCAGAAAGTCCAAAAATAGGGAATTCTGTCTTCGGGACTACATATGCCTCTTACAGGAGGTCAGATATTTGCTGAGTCTTGGTACTACTGGATAAAGAAATATGATGGTTGTTCATGAACAAAGTAATAGGATTTCTGTCTCCCACCTCCCTTGACTGATCTTTGCCATCTGACTACTCTCAGATTTAGTAAAAGATGAAAGAAAATCAGAGTGAAAGTAGCATATTTGGATTGTGGTAACATTACCAAGAGGAAAGTAAAACTTTATCGTTGAATGCCAGAACTGATGTATACAATTTATATAATTACATTTTTGTACATCACCTTTTTTGGCAGCCATATTAAATTCTTCATATGTATGCCAATAAAAACTGAGAACAGGAATTGCATATGAAATCCTAATATGAGTGAGAACACAGGTCTTCTATACTTGCAACATGAACAGTATTTCAGCTATATATTAATATTCTGTTCATGAAGTTTAATTAGTAAGAAATACAAGTGGAGAATTTTTCATTGCAACCAATTGTTATTAATTGTCACAAAGGTTTCTTAATTTTTCACTCTGGCTGGGAGCTAATTAGTGTCACATTTTATGGGCTAGTTAGCAAAGAAATACATGTTCATCCATATATACCAAAAGAGAAAAAGAAAAGTATTATCTGGAATCAAGTTTTAGCTTTCATTGAACTTATTTGTTTCAGAAATTGTAAAATTTTTGCTGGTTAATCAAAATAAATATTTGAATGGTGTGTCTTGAGGAGGGGAAGTGGTATAGTTCTCAGAGTATAGTAGACAGGCTATCATATTTTTCATTCCCCTTTATTTTTGTTTTGAAGATAAACTTTTCTTATGCAAATTATAAAACCTTATCTCCTTTCCCACCTTTGAAAGCACTGGCTATTCAAAGAGGAATGGTTGTGTAAGGGCCCTTTCTGCTCTGTGTTGGATTGTGCTGCTGTCTCTCATTTCACTCAGTAGTCACATTTGATGTTTTCCTAATTTCATTTTCTTTTTTACAAATGGATTAATTCTTGTTAAATTAAATAGCTGTTCACTTAGATAAGCTCAAAAATTAGCTAATTATTTCAGAACTTTAAAATTTAAATATTCAGTTCATTCTGCAGGCTCTCCTTCCATACTCATATTTCTTTCAGAGGGCATGTATCTTAGCAACTTTTTTTTTTTTTTTCTAATTAGAAATCTTTTATGTGGAAACATCTGGAAACTGTCTGTCCACAAGAAAGTTGTTAACAGGACTATCCAGTCGGCCTTGGAGCTGTGAAGGGAGGAAAGAAGCTCTCCTCCCCAAGCCTTGAGAATTCACAGAAGAGATAATTCAAGACTTGTCTAGTAAATCACTAGCTTACTTTAAAAGCCTTAATTGCTTTAGGTTTGTAATTACTTTGTAGTTATCTGTGAGAATTCCTTTGCTTTTCCTCCTGTCTGAACACTATGATATGTACCCACTCAGAGCCCCGCTTCTTACCCAGCACAAATGTTATCTTTCTATCACACATACTATCCCTATATATTGTGACGCATGCTTTCAATAAAGGTTTTCAGTTATTGCCCCCTAACTGGGAACGTCTAGATTTTTAGCTGTCACACTCTTATGTTTTTTGTTAATTTCTGTTGTTTCTTTGGCCCCAAAGTGGTTTTGGTGAATTTGATTTAAATTTCTTTTGGAGGAAACTTTCTTTGTGTGTTCCACAAAACGGGCCAGCATGTGTCCCCTACCACCACACCACCCCTTTACCACCTGGAATCCTTAGGAGGTTCCCAGATCTACCAGGTTGTTCATATTATGAATGTATTTACTGTTGCATCATCCCTTTGCATACAACTCTCAGATCTGTACAAAACTCTATGTCATTCTGACCATCAATTTGCTAAACCTTGCCTGTCAGCTTTACTTAAAATTCTTAAACAACTACAACCTACTTTCAAATTTTAACAAGCACTTTGTCATCTTCCAGCTTCCTCTTATCTTTTATTTTCAAAGTCTTCTTTGTAGTAGATGTGTTCCAGATCACACTGCGTAAGCAGTACTAGAGAGGAGCAGCTTATGCCTCTGAGCAGACTGCCATATGGAAGTGTTTTTTCATTAAAGGACTCAGCATTTCTCAGGGACATAATCACCTCATAGCAGCTTTAGGAGGCAGAAAATCTTTATGCTGCCAGGCATCTTGGAAGCAGTGTTGGTTCAAATTCAGCATGCTGAAGGCAATCTTTTTGAGTTACAGTCACTGGTGGTGACAGTTGCACAAACCCCGTTTTAGTGATCTCAGTTAGATATTTGGGCAAGAGGATATCAAGAGAATACAATTTTTCACCCAAAATACCAAGAGGATACGATTTTTCATCAAAGGCATGCATAGGAGAATCTTCTAAGGAAAGGTGGTCTGTTGCACCTGTTTGAGACAGTCCAAAGGAAGCCACCAAGGTAATTAGAGGGATGGATCACCTCTCCTATAACAAAAGGCTGAGAGAATTTGGAGTATTCAGCCTGGAGAAGAGAAGGCTTTGAGGTGACCTAATTGTGTCCTTCCAGTAGCTGAAGGGAGCCTACAAGAAAGGTGAACAGACTATCTACAGGGGCCTGTGGTGACAGGACAGGGGCGAGGGGGAGGAGCGGAATGGCTTTAAACTGAAAGACAGTAGATTTAGATTAGGTATTAGAAATAAATTCTTAACTTTGAGGGAAATGAGGCTTTGCATAGTTTTCCCAGAGAAGCTGTGGATACCACATCCCTAGAAGTGTTCAAAACCATTCCAAGCTGGTTGAGACTCTGAGCAATCTGGTCTAGAGAAAGGTGTCCCTTCCCACAGCAATTGGAATGGATCTAGATGATGTAAGATGCCTTCCAACCCAGGCCATTCTATGATTCTATGATCTTGTAGCCTTCATCCATGGCTCCTGCCAAAAACTGTTACAAAGAGTTACACCAAACTCAAAATTACTTTTGCCATTCACTAGAGCTGTCATCAGTAGCTTCATTTATTGCACCTTCAGTCAACATGCCCATCCCCAGTTAGGATAAGCATTCATCTTTGATATGCTTGTCTGTTGGCAGAGATGGATAAAATATTGAATTACTAATGTGGGGGAAATGCTATAGATTCGGAATCACAAAGAATGTATACTGTTTCTTTAGAAGTATGTTTACTGCAGACAGAAGTGGCAGGAGAAATTTCCTGTCTATTCCTTACCTTCTTTGGGCACATGGTCCCAGTGAGCTATAGAGGCAACACAACATCGTTATTTTAGTCATCTTTAGCATTTCACAAAGTGGTGTACTGTACCTCAGGTCTGTAGAAGAATTGCAATTTAAAAAAAAAAAAGTATGTATTATTAGATATTAATTGATGTTAATTGTTCTGTAGCCGTACCAGACTCTGTCATCACTTTTTACTTGATGTGGCTGAAAAGGACAAATGCTTCTTAGTGATCATAGTAATCCTCTGTCATACCTAGCAAGGCTGTGTTGTGTTCTTCGCAGAAATTAAATAAGAAAAGTACCATGGGCAGATGTGCATCAACACTCAGAAGCTGCATGTGGGAAAACACTCTCTAAA
>VWZF01003787.1:5848-64277 GCA_013396755.1 Sclerurus mexicanus
TTTGAATTGGCAAAGTTCCAAAATGCAGGAGTTATGCTTTGGGTGTCGGTGTCCTCAGAGTTGGTCTCTCCAGGTGCTGTGCAGCTTGGAGGAGTGCTGGAACTTTTTGCACTGCTTGTGATGTTTTGAGCTCAGTGGGCAGAGCTGCTGCCTTCAGTTTCTGTTTTGTTTCCAGGGATCCCCCCGCCTCCCCAGGTGCCGTTTTTGTCTCCCACCCCGTGGTGGTGAGGGAGCGCATTCCAGGCATTCTTCCTGCCGTGGGCAGACGCACGTGACTCGGGGCAGAGTGGCTCTGGCCGCAGCGCAGGGGGCGGTCCCGCCCTGAGCTGCTGCCACGCTATGGGATTGCCGTGCTGGGGGGTGCTCTCCTGCGTGGTGCTGGATGTCCGCAGGGGAGGTGTGTCGGGGCGGCATGTGGAAGCCGGCAAGGAGGGGGGCGAACACCCTCTCCCCATCTTTGGCCATGCGGCTACGGGAGGGGCCCATGTGGAACTGAAACTTTCTGTTTGAGTCGCGGAATTTAAAGGGAAAGGACGTACGTCCCTTTGCCACTGAATCTCCTTGATTCTCTAATGCAATTAAGATCTGTTCCCATGCTAAGGTAGCATCACTTACTGCATCTGCAGAAAGCCAGAGTTTCTTTCCCAGTTCTTTCCAGCTTTTGGCAGTGAGATAAAAGGGGATTTATAGTCACTTTTTGCCATAAACTTGGAAAGGCATTTCAAAGCATTTTTATCAGGTTCTTTACCGCTGTTAGCTAAGATGTTTTTTTAAGCTGCAGTAATTCTCTTTTTCTGCCTTGGAAAGGAAAGTTCCCATTTTACTGAATTTTTTAAAGGGTTAGGGGAATTCCCAGAACTGCTACCCACCTCTGCTGTGCGCTGAACTGTGGACACTCAGAACTGCTGAGTTTCAGAGCTGTAGCCGGGACGTGGAATTTCCAGCCATATTCCACGCTTGAATTCCTGTTGAGTTGAACAACCTTCTTTTCACAGAAGGGATCCCTCAGTTCCTCACACCAGGGGCACCATTTGTGACAGCTGAGGGGGTCGCTCCCCCTCGCCCCCTCCCTCCACCCATGAGGTCCCCGATGTGTCCCTCAGGAGAGAGACACACAGAGACCACAGGGGAGGGGCAGAGAGAGAGTTTATTGAGTATGGGTTGGGGTATTTAAAGGTTTAACAGCCAGTGGGGAAGGGGTTAACTACAGACCAATCAGAGGGGTTTCACCTGGCCTGGCCAAGGCTTGCATACTAATTAGGAAGACAAAAGGTCCAGGGAAAGGGGGTAACTTCAGGGAAAAAGGGTAAAAACTTCATGTTACAACACAATAAAAAGAGGCATTCTGGCTGGGTTCTCCATCCTCCCCAGAGACCCCCCTCTTGCATGACTTATTCCACTTCTGATAGTTTGAGTCTATTCCCACAATGTTTTGTATGTTTAAAGGTGGCAGTCCTCATATTTAACTTCTATAAACAAAGTGTATGCCTTGAAAAGACACACTTTACAGCCTTGTTCCTGTGTATTATGTTTTATTTTAGATGACTAGTTGACCTTTAAATAGTGTGGCTCTTAACAAAGCTGGAGAAGGGAAGAGACATGTCTAATAATCAGGACTGCTCATTAAAGGACTAATGTGCAGCCAGGAGAAAAAGTGTATATTGACCACTTGTAAGGGATGTTTTTGTCTTCTTGGTGAATCTTACTATTCTTACCATTTACATTCCAGTCCTGCAAGTTATTTGAAAAATTTTGTATCATTCTGGCAGTGCAGGCCTAGCTTTATGCTTCTAGTTCTAGTGGTGTATATAAGCTTGGCTGAGTCTGGCTTGAATGCAGAAGGAACTGAAGGCCACCTCAGGAAAGGCACGTGTTTTTAGACAGGAAAAGGACCGCAGACCTGATTATACATCCACTTCTGTATGAAGTGGAACAAAACTAGTGCATATTAGAGAAGAAACTGGGAAATGTTTGTTTGTTTGTTCATTTGTAAATTAAAAAAAATTGTAAATAAGACTCACCATTCCCCTCCTCGGCATGACTGTGAGAAGTTCAACACAGTTTTCACTCAGAAAACTGCTTTTGGTAAAATCTAGCTGCTACTATTTTTTACTGAGCTTTTTGTGAATGTGTTTATCAGGTATTGAAGATAGTCAACCTTTTTCAGGTTTTGGAGAGTTTAATGTTCTAATGGAGTTTATACTAAGACAGTGTTCATGGTACTAAAAGAAGTAACTAGATTTTTGTAGCCCATCTAATTGTCAGAGTACCTTTCACTCTTTAAAAGCATTGCCATGATACTAAAATTTGAACTGGTAGGAAGCTGCCATATTAAAACATTATTTGTGCCTATTTTTTGTTCCCACTATTCGTAAAGAATCTTTCTGTGAAACTGAGTTTTTAAGTATGTAATTTATTCCTTTCTCTGCATGTGTGAAGTCTCTCATTCTCAGATTAATCTAGTCATACAGCCTACTTTCCAGTTCTACTTCTGCAGCATTCTTCAGGGTTCCAAGATTTGAAAAACAAGCCAGAGAAGGGAAATGAGAGAGAAATTAATTGTATGAAACCTCTGGTCTGCATTATATGTTGGAGAAATCCCAAGCACCGTCTGGGACTATTAGCCTTCAGCTGCCTATTGATAAAATGGATTCTCTGCAAGTCAAGTGAAATAAACTCTAAGACGGAGATCTAATGCTCTAAAAAGACTTAATGCTCAATTTGTCTTCAGTGCTAGGTCCAGTGTGGTAAGAAAAGCTTGATGTTGAACACCAATAATTTTTTCCCTGCAAAAATGGTGTTTGTAAACTAGGTAAAGGACAGCAGGCAAGACACTTTTCATGATCTTTTATTTCATTGTTTTCTCCAGTTCACCACCTGGGTTGAGAACATAAGACTGACTTTGCAACAGCTGCTATTGATTCACACGGCTAGCTCATCTCTAATTAGAATAAAATACTTTCTCAGCAGTGGTAAATCTGTAATAACTTTAAAAAATTATAATGAAAGCAGAGAATGAACATATGTCCTGCTGTTTGCTCTTGCTCTGGCCTTTTTTTAAGGCTCTTTGTACACTTTTTGAATTCTTCCACTATTCAAAGAAATACTTGGAAAAAATTATTCTACTGGTCATTTCATAGCAACAGCTGTTACCCAGATGTTCTCTGTTGTGGATGCATCTCTGCCTCACTATGAGCTAACACAATGATTCTGTAAATCTAAGAAATTTAATCTTGTGCAATTCATCTGTAAAAAACTCAGTGGCAATGTTTTTCATTTTAAAGCTATTTTGATACTCTAAAGAAAGTCTTTCTGTTACTACATTTGATTTGGCAACTTACTCATGAGAGAAAAACAACAAACACAGTAGCCATGTGTTTATCATAATGGAACTCTTACATACCTTGGTGAAATTAGCTTTCAAAAGAATCTCCTCAGATGCTTTTAGTCACAACTTAACCAGCACAAAAAATGCAAATGTCTAGTTTAAAGGCAAGACTTTAAAGTATTTCTGCTTTAGTGTATCCAGAATTATCCATAAAAGCAATTAACCTTGGAAAGTTTACAGAAGTTGAATATGAGTTGTGCTGATGAGACATCCCATGACATGGACGTTGTGTTATATACCTATCATATGTACTTTATGGCTATAATAAAGATCTGACTATGAAGCACTGCCACTAAAGAGAAGGAATGAAAATCCTTTTGCATTATATGGAAGATTTTAAAATGGAGTTATTTAATTTTTGAATTTCTGAAGTGGACTCTAATCTCAAAAATTGTACAAAAACAAAGCAAGCAGGATTTTTATGCATGAGGAACTGGTATTTTTTTTTATCTTGTTAATCCATTTCTACTACTCTTGTGGGCCTGCTGGTTACTGACCATTCTTTATCATTTATTTGCATCCTTTGAACATACAGCCATAGTTTATTCCACCACCTTTCCCTTATACTCTTTCCTCCCTTGAATTGAGCCCTGTTCTTTGTAAGAAAAAGCACACCATTTCTTAGTTAAAAAAAAAAGATGGGAAACACCTCTGTTCCTGCAGTTGAAGAGAGCTAAGTTTCTTTCTGACTGGACAAACTTCAATGAATGGAGTAGTAAGAAAAAGTAGAAAAGCTCTAAAGATTTTCTTCTGCAATTCTTCTCTGCAAGAGGAGAAAAGACTTGAAGGGATACTAAATAAGCTTACAGATGACACAGAACTGGGAGGAGCTGTTGACTCCCTTGAAAGCAGGGAGGCCCTGCAGGGAAATCTTAACAAATCAGAAGGCTGGGCAATCACCAATCGTATGAAGTCCAACAAACACAAGTGCTGGATTCTGCACCTGGGATGGGGCAACCCTGGATGTACAGACAGACTGGGGAATGAGATGCTGGAGAGCAGTGCCATGGAAAGGGACCTGGGGGTCCTGGTGGATGGGAAGTAGAATATGAGTCAGCANGTGTACCTTGTGGATCTGTTCCACCACAGCCTATTCTGTTATTCTGTGTTTCTGTCAAAGAAAACCAAGAATGCAGCCCATGTTCTAAAGATAAGCTAAAGCTGATGTTCTCATTTCTTTATCTTTTTATCTTTTTTTTTCTGATTATTTAATTATATTTGGTTTTTCGTGTGTTTGCTGTAATATAGAATAAAGTGTGTGTCTTCTTTTCCTTTAATTAACTAATAAGCTAACTATTTTCTATTCGGTCTAGACAAGAGGAATGTATTTGGGAAAACAGAGGAAAAAGACAATACAATAAAATGAAATGTTTTAAAAAAATTTAAAATTCTATTTCAGAGTGTCTGTTTGCTGCTGACAGTGAGAAACATGCTACCTGAGTGTATGTTCAAGTACGTTTGTCATCATTGCAGCAGTGGGATCAGTTCTTTTTATGCCAGTTATATTGGTAAAATTGCAGCCATATCAGCTTTCAGGCTTTCAGGCTTTTTCTTTTTTATTTTTTTCCAATTTGATTTTGAAAGTAAATGTCTCCTAATCTCATGGTTCTTTTAGACATAAAGATCATGAAGAAGTTTAAGTAGTTGTCAAAGTTAATGGTGGAATTCTTACTGACTTCATTTAGGCTTCAATTCTGTCATGTACTCGGAAAGTTGCCAAGGATCGCCTTTGGGAAAATGTTATGTTGTTATTTATTAGAAGCCCAGAAAAAAAACAATCATAGGCCCTGGTCCTCTAATTTACCGTGTATAGACTGAAGGTTACATGCATGCAGAGCCTTAGTGAAGTTAACAGTGTTTCATGCTGGCACAACAATCTGCCCATCTTCTATAATTGCAGGATCAAGACAATGACTTGTAAATTACAAAATTGATGGGCCAAACTGAAATGCTAATTCCACCTCTGAAACTCTGGGGTAGTCCAGTTTCATCTTTACCCAGAGAGCTATGCAAGAGATGTTTGTCCAGCCTATCTCGTAGTGATATTTTAGAGGTAAGTAGTTATATATCTGGCAGCATTCTCAATGTCTTGCATGACTACTCTGAGATATCCTAATATTTCAAACTTACTGCAGTTATTTAACTTAATCAGTGTATGTAGGATATAATTGCTTTTTCTCCTGTAGGAGGTAACACAGGAAAGAACTGGCATAAGTCAGCACTTCTCTCCTCTGTAATGACAGCCTGTCATTTCCTGTACTCTGCTAGGGATTATGAATAGTGTATGTAGGCTGAACATAGTTGCTTGGTAACCATCTTTTTTACTTTCTTAAATGTAATGGCCTCTCTTCAGAAAAACATCAATTAGTTTAATTTCTTTTGATTTTGTAGCAATAAATTTGCTTTTAACTCCTCTGAGTATCTCAATAAATAGAAGGGAGGCTATTTATTGAAACTTCAAGCTATTAATTTGCTTGGAGTTTTTAAGGTAAGTCATCTAATAAATGTTAGTGTGGTCATCATCATAATCAGAGACTTTTTTCACTCAAGGAGAGATTATATATAGCATACATTAAACTTTGGAATTATTATATTCTGAATAATTTTTGTGATACAGGAGTAAAATGTTTGCAAATTTGAGAGCCTTCTTTTTAAAATCCAGTTCATTCACCACTGTGATATTATGACTGCAAAACCACAGAGAGATTTGCAGCCTACTATAAAGGTTAAGGAAAAACACCAGCTTAAAAAACATGTAAGTAAACTCTGAAAGCTGTGGGAAAGAATTGCTTAAGTTGATATATTAAAAGCCCAAAGATGTTAAAAGCCTAAGATGTAGTCCTTCCAAAGTATAGAAGGAATAAGGGGCTGTGGTCCAAAGTGGCAATGATCATGCCATTACAACCAACTGAAAATAAGGCAGGCCCATCAGGGAAGTGAGAAATGCTCCTTAGCTGCCTCCCAAGGCAAAAATCAGAAGACCAACCACATCAAGTGTATATATGCACAGAGCCAGGGGAACAAACACAAGGGACTGGAGCTCTGCACCTAGTCAGAGAGTCATAAGAATAACTGTAACATGGTGGGACAACTCATCTGACTGGAGAGTTGTGAAGGACAGCAATAGAATGCTTCATAAAGACAGGAAGAGAAGGAGAGGAAGAAGTTGAAATCTATGTATTCTATATATTCTATTTACGGTGATTCTATATGTGGTGATTGTGGAAGTGCTAACAAATGCCTCTGAGTCCATATCAGAGGGGTCATTTCCGAGGGGGAATCTTACAGTGGGAGTCTGCTGCCCACCTCCAAATGAAGACAGTAAGACCACTCATTCAATATTTGGATCACTTAAGCAAGATTAATCAACAGAACCTGGTTCTTATAGGTGACTTTGTATGTTTCTTGGACTAACAGTAGAGCAGCTCACATGTCACCCTGAAGTTTCTGGCATGTATAGAGGACTGCTTCCTCATACAAATGTTAGATATGCCAACCAGCAGTGAAGAGTTGCTGGACTTGTTACTTACAAACCAAGAAAACCTGCTTTATAATATCTCATTTAGTGGTAGTCTTGGCTGCAGTGATCACAGTATTGAGGTGGCTGGAATTTGGCTGAGTATGCAGGTTAGTACTAACGCAAAGGTTTAGGTTTAGAAGAGCAAGTCTGAGCTCACTCAGAGCTCAGTTGGGAGGAATTCCATGGGAAGCTCCTATGCAGGATAGTGGAGCTTGCAAGTACTGGAAGTTTTTTTGAGAACGCTTTCCTGCAAGCACAAGGCCAGTTTGTCGCCTTTCATGGTAAGGGAAGTAGTTGCAGCAAGAGACCCCTTGGCTTAACTGTGAGCTCCCGAATCTGCTCCAAACTGAAAGAAAAATACATCAGAGATGGAAAAGTGGACATTACTGGAGTGTGCAGAGATGCAGTTAGAAAAGCAAAAGTTGAGTTCAAATTAAAATTGGCCAGAAATGTCAAAAACCACAAGCAAGTGTTCTTCAGGTGCATAAACCACAAGGTAAAACAGAAGGACAATACTGGCCTGCTCTTGAACAGGAGAGGTGAATCAGTCACCAACAGTGCTGAATGAGCAGAGTCTCTTGACACTTCCTTCATCTCCATCTTTATCCACACTGCAGGGCCCCTGGCCTTGGGATCAACAGTCAGGCTGCTGCAAACCTGCCATCAGGGGTGAAAGAGTGTGAGCCACTACAGGAACTTGGTCTCTACCCACTGATGGGCTTGATGATATCTATCCTAGGGCATTACAAGAGATGGCTAACATCATTGTGTGTCTTGGAGACATTGTAGAGCTTGGAGAATGTCCCATAAGACTGGAAGAAGGCCAATGTCACCCTCATCAAGAAGTTCTTAAAGAGGGATCCAGGAAATTTTAGGCCCATCACTCCTGCTTCAGTCCCTGGGAAAGTTATGGAACAAATCCTGCTGGAGGCTACCACAAAGCAGATGAAACATGTGAGTAGGAAAAGCCAGGATGGATTCACCAAAGGCAAATCACACTTGACAAACTCAATTGCCTTCCATGCCAAAGTAACCTGCTTAGCTGATGTGGGGTGGACATTGTCTACCTGGATTTCACCAAGACTTTCAATATGATTTTCCACAGGTGCTTCCTAGAGAAACTATTGTGTTATGGTCTGGACAAGTGGTCAGTGTGGTGTGTGAGCATCTGGCTGGCAGGTAGCATCCAGGGGTGCTGATAAATATCTCCTTTTCAAACTGGCAACCTACCACAATTTAGGTCAATATGGTGCCTAATGCTGTTTAATATCTTCATAATTGATCTGAAAGATGAGATCAGTGTTCCCTGACAAAGTTTTCTGGTGATACCAAACTGAGTGGGGAAGTGGTCACTTGGGAAGGGACACCCACCCTGCAGGAAGATCTGGATAGGCTGGAAGAGTGGGGAAACAAGAACCTTATGAAGCTCAACAAGAAGTGTAAGGTCTTGCCCCTGGAAAAGCATGGGCTGGGATCTACTTGGCTGGGGAGCAGCTCTGTGGGAAGGAAGGTATGAGGGACCAGTGTGCTGCTGTGGTTCAGCAAGGTGACAGGATGCTGGGTGGCATCAGGGGCGTCACCAGCAGACATGAAGAAATCCTTATCTCACTCTACTCAGTGCTTATCAGGCCTCACCTGGAATAATGTGTTCAGTTTTGGTCCCTGCTGTACAAAAAAGAAGTGGACAGGCTGGAGATGCTCCACAGAAGGGCCACAAAGACGATCAAAGGCCTGGGAAGCCTGCCATGTGAGGAACAGCTGAGAACTGTTCAGCCTTGAGAAAGGAATGCTTAGGGGACAGCTCATCCCCATGTTCCAGTATTTAAAGGGTGGCTACAGAGAAGATGGAGATGCCCTTTTTATATGAAGTCACATGCTAAAAGACATGATGGGTAGAAGTTACNTGTGGGGTGGACATTGTCTACCTGGATTTCACCAAGACTTTCAATATGATTTTCCACAGGTGCTTCCTAGAGAAACTATTGTGTTATGGTCTGGACAAGTGGTCAGTGTGGTGTGTGAGCAACTGGCTGGCAGGTAGCATCCAGGGGTGCTGATAAATATCTCCTTTTCAAACTGGCAACCTACCACAATTTAGGTCAATATGGTGCCTAATGCTGTTTAATATCTTCATAATTGATCTGAAAGATGAGATCAGTGTTCCCTGACAAAGTTTTCTGGTGATACCAAACTGAGTGGGGAAGTGGTCACTTGGGAAGGGACACCCACCCTGCAGGAAGATCTGGATAGGCTGGAAGAGTGGGGAAACAAGAACCTTATGAAGCTCAACAAGAAGTGTAAGGTCTTGCCCCTGGAAAAGCATGGGCTGGGATCTACTTGGCTGGGGAGCAGCTCTGTGGGAAGGAAGGTATGAGGGACCAGTGTGCTGCTGTGGTTCAGCAAGGTGACAGGATGCTGGGTGGCATCAGGGGCGTCACCAGCAGACATGAAGAAATCCTTATCTCACTCTACTCAGTGCTTATCAGGCCTCACCTGGAATAATGTGTTCAGTTTTGGTCCCTGCTGTACAAAAAAGAAGTGGACAGGCTGGAGATGCTCCACAGAAGGGCCACAAAGACGATCAAAGGCCTGGGAAGCCTGCCATGTGAGGAACAGCTGAGAACTGTTCAGCCTTGAGAAAGGAATGCTTAGGGGACAGCTCATCCCCATGTTCCAGTATTTAAAGGGTGGCTACAGAGAAGATGGAGATGCCCTTTTTATATGAAGTCACATGCTAAAAGACATGATGGGTAGAAGTTACACCTGGGGAGATTCCAACTGAAATATTTTGCAAAATAAGAAGAGTCAGCCATTGGAATAAACTCCCCAGGGGAGTGATGGATTCCCCAGAACATAACACTTTTAAGGTCCAGCTGGACAGGGTGCTGGGCCATCTTGTCAAGACTATGCTTTTTCCAAATAGGTTGAACCAGATAATCCTTCAGGTCCCCTTCCAGCCTGATATTATATGAATCTACAAATTCTTTTGTTTATGAAACTAATTTTGTCCTGCACAAAAAACATAGGGGAGTGAACTCTGGGACATAAAGCACAATAGTTTTAGCAGAATATGGAAAACAGACTTCAGTAAAACTCTACCAGTTTGGATCAGTGAAGGACTAAACTCAAAGTATTTCAAGAGTGTTCTTTGTGATTTTAATAGCAGTAGGAATTTTTCTGGGGTTGTTTTATTAAATTATTGATATCAGTGCAAACAAACTTTCTACAGAGAATTTTGCTAAGTAAGGAATAGCTAGAAATAAAATCTTAAAAATGAAATAGTTTACCCTTACAAAAACTTAGATTAATTCCCAATGCTTACATCTTTTCCAATGGCTCATTTGGAGTGTTTATACATTTAACAGGAAGAATCCTAATATTTTTTATTAAACAGTAATATCTACTTATTACTAATATATTGCTAATATTCGTTTATTGAATAAAAAAATAAAAAAAAGGTTAAATTTATTAAATAACAATATTGTAGTGTGGACCATGGAATTTATAACATTTCAGATGATCACCAAAAAAGTATAGTGAATGAAAATAAGAGACTGATAAACTATTTTGCTGCTCTTTGCTTCTGGCTACTTATAGTTTGAATACTTCTTCAACATATCTGTTGCTGTGAGCCTATTATCTTTCTGATATTAAGTGCTTCTATTCACTAATCATCTGATGAAATCTTAAAAGATGAAAGGAAGGTGAAATTTTGTGTCATCTACAAACTGTAAGACACATTTGCAGACAATTTTACTCTATTTTTACTACTGTTGTGCCTAAGAGTTACATCAAGGACTGCAAGAAATGGGCATTTTGAAAGAAGGTAGCAGTTATTTTAGTATTGGTCATGTCACATCACTGAGTGTCCAGCTGTCAGGCTTCTACAGACTGTCACAGAAGATCATTATTTTAAAAACTTCACTTTTCTTGTAGGTATAAATTAAGGAACTGTGCAGGGATTGATTAGGAGGCAGAGAAAAGAGTAGACTTGGAATGGCTGTGTATGTTTGTGCAATACACAAAGTTAGGAGCCCTTTCCAAAATAGCAAATACCAGGACGTGCTACCAAATTGCAGGGTTTTGTAAAAATGTCCCTAGGGAATTCAGAACTGTATGCTGCAAAAAAATCACCTGTAGCTAATAAGTTGTCCCTTGCACTGTATTCATTCTGTGGCAAGAAAGAGTATTTCAACCCAGGTAGAGTGAAGATTCTAAACTTCAGAAAAGAAAAGTTGTGTATTAGTGCTTATTGAAAATTGCATGTGAGTTCCACAAAGTGTGCTTCAAATAATTTTTTCTGATCTCTGAAATATTTTCCAGCTCTCCTCACAGAGACCTGAGTGGACTTTGCAATTCTACCAAAATACAGTATTGTTTTTGAAAATGGTGATGTGATGGACTAGGAACTCTTAAAAGATTGTCAGGATGGTATGTCACAGTATATTGGTCTGTTCAGTGCTACTTGTTTACATGGGAGTTATACGTCTAAATGGCTTTGAGGACCTTGACCATGAACAGCCTGTATTATATACAGCACTGTATATGGATGGCTTCTTTTTCTTTGTTAGTCATAGAATTCCTTTTTGTTTAGAAGCAGCTTTGTGATCTATTTTGCAGCATGAAGGTGCCTGATTCTTTGAGTGCCTATTGGGGATCCTGTAGAAGTCATTAATAACTTTTAAAATGTGTCCTTGTTTTGTGAGCTGATATTTTGTGTCATGGCTTTTTATGTTTGTACTTTACTACTATGTGGAGAATGAAATACATCCTGTGTTCTTGTTTTTGTTGTGAAAACAATGGGAGAAGATGGTTGGACTTGTTTTTTCTATATATAGTCTCATTATGAAGCCATTGAAGTTTTTTCTCAAGTAGATTCTTTCAAGGATCCTCTGGCTCTCACACTCCTGTTGGAGGAACACTCAGCAATGTGGTGAAGTTTCTGCTTACAATGGAAATACCTTCTCAAAATCACACCTTTAATGTGAATTATGTGCTTCCATAATAAGCTGTTTCTCCTAGAGAAGTGACAAGAAACCAGCTATGATTTGTGATAGTAATTGTGTTCTTAAAGATATTTACACCTCAAGTGGGCAACAGGTCTCCTATAATTAACCACAGAAGAAAGAGGATCACTTCAATATTGTCCCCCTTCTGCTCCCACATCTTTAGCTGTAACACTGTATCTTAGGAGTTTTTTGGTTTTGCTCCTGGCAGACGATATGTGTATACTGAAAATATATTTAAAAAAAAAAAAAAAAGATGTAGAGAAATGTTACAGCTAATCAGCACTGCCTGCCAAGATTACATTGTACAGAGCAGAAGAATAGTACATATAATTAAACCTCATTGCCTTTATGGTTTCTAATTCCGCCTACGAAGATCTCTAGAGCAATTTTTCTTATAATCACAAATATAGTCAGCTTCCATCAGGGTTTTATTTCTGCACCATCTTCCCAACCCCTACAGAAGCAGTGCTTCTGCACCAAAACCAGTAGACTTAAAAACGCCTTTGTAGAGAATAAGTAACTAATTTCTAAATAGACCTTATCATGAAGAAGTCAAGGACTTCAAATGGCAAAGTGTAGAGTTTGTCTTCATAAACTACATAATCTACATCTCTCTTTCTAAATACAGGTAATGTTTATTTTTCCTTCTTTCCCACTGTTCTGATATTTGTTCCCTCTTTTACCTATGTGCTGAGAGATAGAAAAATATAGTAAAACATTGTGTCTGAAAAAACATTTCATTAAGCTTTTTGTGTTAAATGCAAAGAATGCTTGAAGAAAAGTTAAACCCCCTCATTAGAAATAATGAGTATTTTAATTTTAAATATATCAGTCATGATTTTTACTTGTAACCCTATTCCTAAAATCAGCTACAGCCACAGAATCAGAACAATCACTTTTGGGGACAGAGCACTGGCTACCTTCTCTTCACCTGGGTTAGTGTCATGGAGCTGCTCTCTCATTCATAAACCTTTAGTTATTCCAGTCACATTCCTATGTACATGTGCATAGTAGCTGGTGTATTATAGGACACAAAGGCAATCATATAGCACAATCACATTATTATTTAAAAAGTCACAGAATCAACTGTACATACTTACATGTGCAGTTGTGACAATGGAAGAACACAATATTTCTGAGCACAAATATATTCACTGTGTGTCAGATATTATGAGAATAATTATGAGAAGAGCATATAAATACCTATCCATCTCCAGATGACTTATCATCAGACCTTAAAATTAAGAGAGAGTGTAGAGTGAGAATGTGTGCAAATCTTTCACTTCAACTCCAGCTATAGACTGTAGGTGTGGATTAAACCTATGCACAGATATCTAACAATTTTCACCTTTCTGAGAAATTTCTGAAAATTTCTGAATAGGTTTAGAGGCAGAACAAGGAGCTCCTGCTTGCTAGTTGTATCTGATTTTCTATCATCATAATCACCTCGCTGAGTTTAGAGCAGTTTCCAGCATTGGGACAAGGCAAAATGGGGGGAAGTTGCAACCCTTGACTGACTCCCATCCTAGTGCACACACCTGACCTTATGGTTGGCAGGGATCTGCTACTCTTGGCACATCTGTGTTGCATTGGTTTTACCAGTTTAGCTCTGAGACTGCAAAGTATCAGTGAGATAAAAAAACCCCAAAACCTAAAACAGAGAAGAAATTACAAGGAAAAAGATAATGAAACAGTGATCAGAGAGATGCTCTGCAACATGGAACACTTTCAAATCCCCAAACTAACCCTTTTTAATAGTAAACCTATTTTCTCATTCACCATATATAGTTTTTTAGCAATCAGATTTTACAACAGATACAGTTATATCCTTTAAAGCTTATTTACATAAATATTTTTAATCACAGCTTTTAATTTAAAAAATTAATAATTTTTAATTGAAAAACCAAATCACATCTGTTTTCTGTACTCATACAGTAAAAAAAAATGTGAATACTAAATACTATCTTTATAATTTAGTTGCATGTTTTTCCTGCCCAGTGTGTTGATTAGGTTATTCTGAAGGGCTTATTCATTACTGTTGAACATTTCTCTGCAAACACATGCTATTTTTTACTTCTCACATCCCTGATTTGAGTAGCCATCCCATTTAGAAATTTGACATTCAGCTGGTGTTATTTGAAATGTGCAAAAGTCATCACTGAGTATTACTGAAGTCTTTAAAGAATAGAATAGCATTTTTCTTTTCAAAAACTTCTCTGTAATGATGCTGTATGATGAAGTGCGGTTTGGTAGCTTTACTGTTCAAAATACACTTGACTGAAAGTGTCGTGATTTGGGAATGGTATTCCACAATTTAGTCTTCCCACTGAAACACTCTGAAGCAGGTGCCACTCACTCACTCCCACCTCACCCTGTGCTGGGCTGGAGAGGAGAATTGGAAGCACAAAAGGTAAAGATCATGTCTTGAGATAAGAACAATTTACTGGAAACTGCAATGAGATAAGAAAACAAACAGGTAATACCTACAATATTAATAACAAGGCATACAAGAGAGGCCAGCAATTCACAAGTGTTTACTGACCTCGAGGAAATCCCTGACAATACATGAGTCCTTCCCCTTGTCCCCAGAAAATGACACAAGGTGGTATAGAATAAGCTCTAGGTCCAAGCCATGCACCTCCTGGCTACTGCAAAAAATTAACCCTGTCCTGGCAGGAACTAGGGCAGGAAAGAAGTCTAAATATATTAGAACATTGGAGGAGTTGTCCTGGAAAACTATATATTGTGTCTGCATAGTGTAATCCTTTCTCTGGCATTCTTACTTCTCTGGAAAAGAAGAAGCATAAAGTTAGCACGCCAGAAACTGGTAAAAACAGAAATGATAGAATATGTCATTATGTCTCCCTTCACTCTGTTTTCCCCAAAGTAAAAATCAAACACAAGAGCCAGCTGTGGTGCCAATGGTAATGTGGTTACTAAGTGGGATGCAACATTGAAGAGACTTGGAATGGAAAAGGCACAATTGCTTGTTCAGTGACTTAAGAGAATAATCAAAATCATTGACCTTTCTGTTGTGTAAGGAAGAGCAAGCATATTTGAGGCCTGCAGCAGACCAGGTGGAGGTCATGTGTGTGCTATATCTAAATGTTTCAGATGTTTTATCTATCTACATACTTTGTAATTGAACCTGTATCATGATGACTGGTGAGGTCTTTGTGCCTGGCAGAATACATATGGACATATGATTGTACTGTGCAGCCTTTCTGTTTCTTTATTTGTCTACAAATTAATGATACATTGAATGATGCTTTAACATTTTATTTATTTTTACAGATTACAGATCTGGGATGGAAGAGAAGCAGTTTAATAGAGTACTAGAACTGGGGCTAAACAGTGAACGTTTCCCAAATGAGAAATGCGTTAGCAGAGATTATTCCTTTTCTGAGGAGTGTCACATATAGGAAAAGAGTGACAGAAGCTGACAAGTACTGAAGAACAGGAAAAGGCATCATCTCATAAATAGTACCTGTTTGTAGTGTCTAACTAAAAAAACCCCACAACTGGAGCAAAGGATGAATTACTGGTATTTGTAGTTCATATACAAATATAATTCCTTTTATGCTGTTGTGCACTTCCTTTAAATGTCTTTAGTATGCTTTCGAAAACAGTTCTCGCATTCACTTCTGTGAACCATTTGTATAATTGTATAATCCCCTCATTATTCAGTTGAATGGTCTCATAAAGTAACAAAACTAAATGCAGATTTAGTAGATCAAATCATTCTACACGAACTGCAAACCATAGTGCATAATTTAGGTAGATGTTTTTTGTAATCCTTTCAAATATTAAAAATGATCAGAGATGAGTGTGCATATATGTGTGTATGTTTCTAGTCTGCTGAATAACCAGTGCATATCTGGTTAATTTGTGCTCCTCGTACATTCATGGTTAGTGGGCCAGAGTTAGATGATACCAAAATGTAAAAAGCTAATTTGAGAAGTAAAAATACTACAGTGCCAGTAGTGTGAAGTTTTACACTGCCAAGAGTAGCTTCTTGGGTGTTTGCTGTGATGTTATTACACTGCTCCTCAGTGAGGACTATGGACATACGCTTTGTTCAGGACAAAAGTAGATACCCCATTCTTAATACAGAAGTGGATTTTCCTTGTTAGTTCACAAGGGCAATTGCTATTATTAATACTATTAAAGATTATAATTCTGTAACTGTGTGAACATGTCTATCTTTAATTTATCTTTGTATTCATACGTTATTGTTATAAGTAAAAGTTACTCATGGTGCTATGGAAATAACATTGTAGAATAAACGCTCTTTCCCAGACTTGCTGGAACTCACTCGTTCCTTCACACAAGGAACCCATAGACTCTGATAAGCCTGGGAAAGAGCCAGTTTCTGTAAGTTCAGTCTTGATCTAAAATCACATGTATATTTCCCTGTCTTCAAGGTGTCTGACACCTAAAATAAACTCCAGATATAATTCTAGTAGTGTGGAGGGAAACTGACGTGACATAGGCAAAAAAAGCAATTTATTGGTAAATACAAACACCACACATACATTGAAACACTTACAGAAAATTTTAATTTAATTATTGTTGTAATTTGCATATTATCAGTACTCTGACTAATTTACTGACCTGGCTATCAGGTAGACTCTGAGAATTCTGGAAATTTTTCCTTGTTTGGCTCAGATACCAACAAAGGATGTCTCAAAGATTCACTTACATGGCAGAAGTGGTCATGATCATCTGTTCTTTTGAAAGATCTCACTGTGATCTCATTAGATGAAAGATGGGTGTAGCTTTTTTTGACCAGGGACAAGTCCATTGTACTTTTATTGCATCTTTACAGTTCAGTGCATCTTCAGTAGTTTATGCATCACCTCTTCCTTTAACACAGGACTTACTACTTCAGTCCTTTAAAATGCTTACATCGAAGATAGGACCCAATGCAGTGCTGTACCGAGTACCACTCATGTTGAGGGCAGAGCTTTGCCTCTTAGGTTACAACAATTCCCTGGGTTTCATGGGGACCAATACAAGAGTGTATAAAAGACAAAACGTAGTTCCTAACCCTTCTTGCTTTATTGTCACTTTTTGATGAGGAGGAGATGAGGAGCAGAAAATCAAATATAATAACAACTTTATTTTCCGTCTTGTTTTCCCTTTCCAGCATAACTCTTTCACTAATATCTCTTGTGTTTACTAAAAGAGAGTACATTTGAAGAGAAACATCAGCAGATGGTTTTGGAAGTGGGAGGAAAATAGAAGAAAATTATTCTACAAATTTACTGAGGAGAAAGACCATTTTTGTTGGAAGAGTCTCAGACGAAGTAAGTAATGGGAATGGTAAAAGGTAATTCAGTTGCACAAATCAAAGCAGGAAAATTCCACAATATTCCAGAGTACTCACTCATGCTTAATAAATAAAACTTCAGATTCTTGCAAGCTATATATAAGAATATACACAACTATATACACAAGTGCTTATTTTAGCCTTATAAATGAGATGTAGCCTAAGCACCCACCTTCTCAACCTCTTGATAGTTTTTGATTCTTTATGACTCTGCACATTAAAATCCCCGATTCCTGTTTGAGAGTAGGTCATAACTTAGCGTCTCCTCAAAGTAAAGGTAGCACAGTGGTTTAGTACTACTGCAGAATTAAAGCACAGAACATAAAAAAAATTCCCTTGTTGATCTCTTGCTCTGGCAAATGCTAGGTTTTGTCTCTCTGTGGAGCAGCTTAAGCTCTCTGAGCACAAGGTCAATGAAGTAGGGCAGGTGCAAAGACTGTTTCTCCTGTAGTATGCTTGCATGCTCTTTTCAAAGCAGTCAAAGTGAAAAAGAAGGCTCCAGGAGTAGAGTAGAGAAACCATCTTTACTGGAAGAACATAATCCAGTTTTAAAACTGGACACAGATTTTTTTCTGATGCACAATTGTCCAGTGGGTTGAGTATGAGTATGGCTCTCATTTTCTAAATGTAAAGAAGTTACAAGAGACAGAGATATATGCCAGGGAGCATGAAAATAAAACATTCATGATAATTTTGGTTCCCTGTTTCAAACTCATAGATTTAAAATTTTTCAAGCAATAAGGTAGATTGAGAATTCTTTTTTACATAGTGCCTACCAATTTCTTTTCTAATTTGCAGCCCATACTCATTCAAACAATGTTAACAGCAAACTGTATATCAGCAGTGTTTTGTGCCTAGTCAGACAGTCCCTCTGGAAAATTCTTCTGCGTGGAAGGCTGTGGGAGTTTAAAGAAAAATGAAAGGGTACTGAAATTCTGCAGAAGATAAAAAAGTAGTTTGCAAGGGCTGAACAAATGTAAATTGTACATATACTCTGGCTTTGTAATCCGTTAGAAAAATAAATTTGTCATAGTTTGTAGCCTCCACTTCAGTGAATTGTTTCCACTAAGATGTTAGAGTTGTATTTAGGTGAAACATTGAAGTTCAATAAAATAATTCTATTGTGTTTTGACAGTTTTTATTAATGAGATGATTTGATTCTGTTTTAACACTTGGTGCTGTCCAGATTTCGTTAGCCAATGAGATTCTAAGATCTAATTGTTGTGGTACCTGGAATATGCAGCAAGATGATTTTTCCTGTTTTCTCTTTTTTTTTTTTTCCTAACATTATTTTTTTTAACACCAGGCTGGCACAAATTTCTAGAATTACAGTGTTATAAGGGTTATTACATATTGCTGATAGCTTGTAAATGAACAAAACAGTATTGTAGCTGACTGATTTTGTTATAGAGTTCATCTTATGAAATAAATCACTGGCTTTACAAGTTCAATTGACTTCAATACATTCAATAAAAATACTTGTATTTTTTTTCACTGGTTGCCTTTCTTCACATGGATTTCAAAATCCATGCAAAAGTTGCCATTTATGCTGTCTGATATGTTCTTAGACAGTACTGTGCTCATGTTTATGTCCCTTCACTGTTCATCTGCACTAAATGAGACAGAGTCCCTATTCCAATAGGAAATAAATGTGTGGGAAGATTTTAGGCATTATTTCTCCTCTATTCAGAAACTGGAAATTCATCTGGACAAATGGCTGCTGAACTACCACGAGCATTCAAAAAGAAAGATGGCTCTGTAGAAATCAGAAGTATTTCTGAAATTGCCTGAAGAAGACTATAGTAATTGTATAAGAGGAGATCTAAACCCACATGGAGTAAAAGTACATTCAGTAGGAGGAGCGGATGTTTGTCCAATAAGATGGATCTGAACTTTCTGGCTAAACTTGAAATGTCGAAAGAAACTGGATTTATTGTTTTGTTTCAACTCTTTTCATCTCCAAGAGGTATGTATTCACTAAGACAAATACTTTATTGTTTTTATCATGTGTAACTTATTGTGCTATTGAAGTCTCTTCTCCATTTGCCCTGGGTTACAGAAACACTCTGGTACCACCTTGTCTCTTTTCTCCAAATATGCTTACTAATTTAGACTGTGGGGAAGGACTTAAGATAAGGGTGGTACTCTCTTATCCTAGGAGAAGAATGTATCCACAGGTGTGAAAAGACTGGAATGCTGATGACTCAGACAATCCGGGTATTGAAGTCATGCACACCTGTCACCTCAAGCTATGAGCTGGGTATTGTTTCTTTGTGCTTGCACAAATGACTCCCGTAGGGAGGCATCAGGACGATTCACACACAGGGCCTGAAGGTATTCATCTCTGCTGATGGCCATAATGGATCCACCTGTGCTGACATAACAGGCAGCCATAACATCTTAGAAGGTGTCATAGACTCTTGAAATGTCCTGTGATACAGTATTAATCATCTAGTGAAGAACTCTTTGCCCCCGGGAAGCTACCAGAGGTGTTCCCACCTACTCTGAGCCCAACAAAGGACAAGACTCACTTGGCAGATTGAGGGGTTCCTCCCTCCCTCCACAGGACTACTACCACTTGGGGCTTGTACCATCACCTCAGTGGATCAAGGCTACAACCACCATTGGAGCTGCAGTGACCAGGTTTACTATTGTTGAATCCATCTGGTGTCTCGTGGGTCCTTCCAGTGGCCTGCTCCAACTGCCCGTGCTGGCACTGCAGCCTCAGCCTGGCACTGACCCTCCAAACCATTCCTGCTAGGTTTTAACGGGTGGGGGGAAACCAGCCATCATCTCATTTTGGTCCGATTGGCGGGAGCTTGGGAATTTTCTGGTTAGCCTAACCTGGTTTTATCAATATTTATTGTTTAGCATTCTTCTTGGTAAAGAGTTATTTTTTTCCACTTACTTTTGGGTGTATTTGATCTTTCTGTCTGTACTGTAGAGAAACAGAGGTATTGAATTGGAAAAAGGAGACTTCTGTCCAAGGTCTCCACCCCTCCAAATTATCTCAAACCAGGACACCATTGTAACATAAAACAATAGCAATGACAGACAACTTTTGATATTTTTCTTTTTAAACAAATTGCATTTGCAATAGAATACATAATTTAAATATAATGGTAGTAAGGATAACTCAGGATGTTACATATTACAGGGTTACAACAATACATATTGTTGCAAATCCTTCTATTTGCCACTACTTGCAGGATTTTGAACTTAATGACATTTCCATTGAGTAGTTTCTTTGATATTTTCCCTGACCTTTGGGAGAATACTTTAAATATTTTCCTTCTTATCTTCAATTTTTCACAGCATTTTCTTCGCTTTTGATGCTGAGATATAACTTTCGATTTTGATGGGGTTTTTTTGTGAATGTGTTTTTTAGTTGTTGTTGGGGTTTTGTTGGTTTGTTTGTTTGTTTTGTAATCAATTTCTCTCATATTTTTCCTTGGCAGAAAACACTGTCCCAATGTAGACACATTAAACTAACTGCACTCAGTTTTGGTTTTGTCATTATGTACCCTTTTGAATCAATCCATTTTAGTGACTTTTTTTCCCTTTTTTGCAGAAGTGTTTGGTCCTTATTCTCCCCTGTAGCTTGTGCAAACCTCTTTTCTCTCTAGCAAGTATGAACCAAGGATTTAGAAGCCATTCACCAAAGCCTTTTTAATTTGGAGGATGTTCAGATGGGTAAGTAGACTTTGCTTTTCTGTAAGCTTGTGCTTTATATGTATAGGCCTACCACTTTGCTGTAAAGGCAGCTGTTACTGTGATTTGTCTTTGGGTGCCAAGATGTTTATCAGTCAATGTCCTCTCCTTAGGGGAACTTCATAACTTGTTCATCACTCTTCAGTTGTTTTCCCTAACTCAAAACAATTATCTAGACTTGATTGGCATATGTCTGTCTGTCTGTCTCATTTTGAATAGATAATCATGATGGGGTTTTTTTCTGTTCTTCCTTACACAGGATGATTTCCATCACCAAATATTATGTTGTAAAATCTCAAATGCAGGTGTATATAACTGAGAAAGACTTAGACCACTTATTCCTTTTTGCAGAAAGGTTGTTTACAGCAATTGCAGAGTTGGTCTTGGATTTTTGGGTTTTTTTTGATGCATGCCAAATATTTTATTGACATTCATTTCTATGACTGCAGAAAAGCTGTTTCTCCCAATGAATTGCACAGAATCACAATTGAGCTGAGGTTTGAAGGAACTTCTAGAGATTGCACAGTTCAGCCTCCACCCCAGCTCAAAGCTGAGTAGGTTGCTCAGGGACATGTCCAGTCAGATTTTGAGTATCTCCAGGTGTTTTGGTTTTGGATGGGATAGAGTTACTTTTCTTCATGGTAGCTTGTATGGGGTTATGTTTTGGATTAGTGCTGAATACAGCGCTGATAACATGGATGTTTTAGGTACTGCTGAGTAGCACTTACATAGCACCAAGGCCTTTTCTACTCATCACCCAACCTCATCAGTGAGTTGGGAGTTGACACAGCTGGGACAGCTGACACCAGATGACCCAAGTGATATTCCAGACCGCATGACATCATGCTCAGCAGATAAAGTTGGGGAAAAAGATGGAAGAGTGGGATATTCGGAGTCATGGCTTTTGTCTTCCCAAGTAAATCTTACATGTTACAGAACCCTGTATCTTTGTGGCTGCAAGGGGGTGGAAATTGCATTCACCCTTGCTGAAATCAGTGTAGTCCCCCTTGGCACATTCTACCAATCTGTGTAAGTCTTTGCTCCTCAGTGACCTGCTCTTCATTGTATTCACTGACTTGCCCTGAGAACCATCACTTCCCCTCTGACATGAAGCTAGATAGAACTGAGACCATCAGTGCCTAGCCCTGTCAGGCGTTTTTGCCTCCTCTCAGTTTACCTATTTACTTATTTACTTTTTATTATTACTTATCTGGATCTGGATTAATATTTAGATGCAGCTTGTTCTTCTTTTTCAATGGCTAGTGAAACAATCTCCAGTTTCTGCTCTACTTCTTGCTTCCTGACCCTTTTCTACTCCTCCCTGTCACAGATGTGCTACAGCTAGTCACATAGTAGTGTTTACATTTTTAAAAGCTGCATCAAGAACCTTTTGTATTTATTTGCCTGTGAGATGTTGAGCAGACACAGGGTCAGCCTGTGAACTCTCTAGTGACATTATTGAACCCTTACACATACGATTAGTGTTGATGGCTTCAAAAGTTTGAAGAATTTATGTATCAGGGATTTGATCCTGTCAGTCTCTAATCATGCAGGTGGTCCCATCTTTCAAAAGTGAAGTCAGAGGACATATCTCAAATAAGGTAAGTTGGATACAATCCTTCACAAAACTAACCAGAGAAACTGAAAATACACTCCAGGAGGTAGAGGCCTTTTTAAGGAAGACAAAAACTTCTCATGAATGGGGTTTTTCAAGATCAAGTTCAGTAACAGTGAAACTGAAATCTGATTAGGAAAAAGTGATAGAGGGTAACTGGCAGGGAAATTTAGACTTCTAAGTACTAATAAGCACTTTGTCTGGCACTCACTGAGCAGTGAGCAACATGAACTAGACTTCATCATCATCATCTCTAAGGTCCATCAACATGGACACTGAACACAGAAGTGTAACAGGAATTTCCACCTGGTTTTCCTAAGTAATGACTTACTGCTTTAAAATAACCCACGGTGCTGATGCCTTGAAAGTATCAATCAGGAAAAATCAATTTTATTTCCCTGGAAAAATCAATTTTATTTCCCTGCAAATATTTAACAAATGTTGCAGCATTCCCTGGCATATGAGCACAACATTGACTTCTTTTCTTTCCTTTATTTGGGATAGAAGGGACAACAGACGGAATATAATGACTATCCTGTATGTATGCCGAATTTTCTGATTTTATGGAACTTACTTCTAGAGGTTCATCTAAATAGATGTGTTATCAAACATATCCTGCAGAAACTTGCTCTTAGACCTACTAGTGTAGTGATACTTATTCTAAGCTGATAGCATAAACATAAGTTTATTACACAAGACAGAATTTCTGCTCCCTATTATTATCCCATAGGAGGAGACTGGGAGTGGTCAGTAAAAGATGTAACTCTCATATTGGACACAGTGAAAAGAACTGCAGTGTAAATTAAACTGGGTCTAAAATAATTGTTCCTGGTAACAGTGTATCCACCAGGGGAAATAAAACAGTCATAAAGCAAGGTAAATAAATATGTGCTGTAATTTTACTGTGTGTCATACCATGGGAATTAATACAGATCTATCATCTGTTTTCACTGTGATGTCTAATTTTAAGAGAGCTTATCTTGAGTAAGATACTGCCCTCTAGTAAGAAGACAACAGCACCCAGAACCTGCCGGCACTGAACAGCTGTTGGTAGGCGACACATATTCCTTATTGCTCTGTCAGATTGTGAGACCTAAATCAACACTGCCTGTCCAGAGTAGTCTGTCTAAATGTGCTCTTTTGATTATTTCACTCTGCACAGAACAGACTTGTGTTGTAGCAGAATAAGGAAAAGGAAGGATGGAAATCTTAGCAATTGAAAGGAAAATTTATCATTCCTTTTGGGACAAAGAAAGAGCAAGACCTTGAAGTGGCTTCTCCATAGGTACTTGTGGTATGCTTGTCGTTAATGCTGAGCTTCTTCTCATAGGTTCATAGTTTTACTAAAGGAATTTCCTATTTTTGACATTATAACATAACTTCTGGAGTCTTGTGCCTATATGTGACACCAAAAGCTGTCCATTTACCAGAACTAGCATTTCTTGAAATACTTAATTTCATTAATTAGATTTTTCCATAAATGGCGGGAAAATAACAGCAGTAAATTTTCATCATGAATTCCACTCTGAGTTAATTTCCACTTCAAATCACCACCCTTGCAGGTAGTCTGTTTAATGCCATGTACTATTCCCTGCCCTTTAAAGGGCAAGAAATCCGCAATGTAAATTCACCACTTTTGTCTTTTGATTCTGTTACATTTGAGAGCTCTTGAAGAGTCACTGCAAATGGAGAGAAAGAAAAGTTCTGTATATACCTTAATAGGAGTATTTATAATGCCATTTTGCCTAGCTGGCAGAGCTGAACAGTTTCTCACAGTCTATCTGACTGGCTAATTGTTCAAGTGCAGTACACATGTTTTCTGAGTAGCTGTGAGTGGGTGCTGAAAACAAAATGTTATGCTTGCTGGCATTGAGCAAAGACTGTTTTCAGCCACAGTGTAACAAAGAGTTTGTCTCACAATTTGGCAGTGAGGTTTATTTTAGTACCACATTGCTCTCAGACTGATATAATTATGGGTCAGACAAAACTTTTAGCTAAAGCTTTTTCAAAAAATTACTTTTTTTTGCCTAGTATTTTTCCCCACACTCTTCATCAAAAGTCATAGCTTTTAACAGGAAAATTAGAAGATAATAACATCAAATTATTTGAGTTATATGAGCATAATAAGAAGAGTTTCTCCTACTATTAAAAAAAGAACCACAAAAAACAAACAAAAAACCAACCCCAAAATCAAAACTTTTTTAAGCTGGAATGCTTTGAAAAACTTATATATTTTTTCAGTAGGACTGTTTCTTCAAGACTTAATATTCACAATCCAAGAAAATGTAGCCTTAAATGAAAGGTTTGACACAAATATTTATAGTCAAATATTAATGCATTCCCTTACTGCTCTTCTTTAGGACTACCACTGACTTGGCCATGAGGAAAAGAACACACACACACACACACACACACACACACACACACACACAAAAAGAGGAGTGAAGAAGCGAATTGCATGTCATTAGCAAAATTCAGCTCTTCTGTATATCAGTCAGCCACCATACAAATAAAGACCACCAATTCTTCTCATCCCACTAAAGACAGAAGAAATGATCTGTTATGAAAAAACAATGCCTTCAGTAAAATCCCACAACAGACCCTATAACAAAGATGACAAAAGAACACAAAGACAGTTGGGTCATACAGTTGGTAGCAACATATAGGAATGCCTAGAAAAAGAGCAGCTCATAAACTGACATTAAAACTGGGGTTTTTATTAAGTATAACTCAAAGAGTTAATAATTGGAAAATCTAGAACCCAAATAGGTCTTTCAGTAAATAATTTTTCCATCTCAATATTTGGAAATGAAATTTCCAAATCCACTATAATGACAATTAAGCTTCTAAATGACTTAGAAAGGAAGTGCCTGAGACAAACAGTTGGTATGAAGTGGAATACATTCATAACCCAACAGGACCAGTCAGAAATGTCAACATTCCTGTACTTCTTGTTATCTGTTAAGGAAGATGGAAATATCTTGGGTAGGCTTTAAAAATTGTAGGTATACCATTAGACAATTGAAGAAATATGTAAATGGGTCTGAGTGAAAGAGCTTTCATGTAAAAATCATGTTGAGAAAGAAACCTGGCAGCAGAAAGAAAATTCTAGAAAAGTCCATAAGAAAAATAGGTTAGTTAATATCTCTGAAAAACTTTTAGAAGCCTGCAACTAGTTCAAATTCCTGTTTAACTGTGCTTATTTATTTTAATTTATGGATTCTTTCATGTTGCTTGTGTAGATTTCCTTGAATATGGGTTTCAATTTCTGAGTCAAGTATGAAAAATTAATATAAATTATGTGGTACAGAAAATTTTAATAAGCATAACTGGACTCTCAATGCTGTTAAAAGAAAACAGTGTTAGCCTTGGCTTCTCGCAGTCAACGAAGTGCTTTGGAAAAAAAACCTGCTTTACCATGCTAGTGTGATATCTTGATACAGTGTAATTTTAATAACAGCTGCTACGTTGACTCTCTCTAGAGGTTAGGGGAAGCAGTCAAAGGCATTTGCATTTTGCTCTATACTGAAAAATGCTACTAACCCAGTGTAATCCTGATTTTCTTAAGTTCCGTGGCAGATTTGCCACTTACTCTCTTGAGCCCATGTTTTGATCTTGCTGGTTCAGGGTTATGCAACAAACCTGGGACAGGTTCTTTGCTGACAAACCAATTGGGGCGGAACTTCCAGTAAGAACTTTCAATAAAAGGCATAGGAGTTCACATATTCATTGATTATGAAGCCAGACAGTACCTTTGTAGTTACATTGACTGACTGTCTACACTCTCTAGGTTACGAGTCTTCCTTTGATTAATTGCTATGCAAACTTCAGAACAATGTCTACGTTTAACCTAAATATGTCAAGGGTGGAAAACCCAGACTAGGTTTTTGAAGTTACTCCAACTGTTAAATTATTCTTCCTGTTAAAATGTTGTGCCTATTTGCCTAATGTTGTCTAGTTTGAAGCTTTAGGCTTTGGTTCATGTTGTCTCCCTATACGTAAAAATTAATCAGATCATACCCCTTTTTCTTTTCTCATGAAAGACTGATCTCTTGTAGTCTTTCATGAGAAGATTTTTTTTTTTTTTTTCATTTTAAGGACTTCTGTGGGTTTTTCTCTCAACTTTTCAGCACTTCTGTATATGAAAGACACAATATTCATGTCTTTCCAGAAACTGATCTTAGGTGGTTTTTAGCCTTGCCTGTGGCTAGAGAAAAGGCATTCACTTTTGATTAGAACAGCAGCAATTGTTTCAATTCTGACTCATTCCCATTCAGAACTATATAACCCTGCTAGGGCATGCCCCTGTTAAAAGTAATCCTATTCTCATATAGACTATTATAAAATATTGTGGTTTAGAATATGAAAAATGTCGTGGTTAAAAACCTGATAACCAGCAGATTTTTAGTATGTTTATCCAAATATGACTACCACTCAACAGGACTATCACTGGGGAAAAAAAAAAAAGAAAAAGGAATTTTTGTTCATATTTTAATGAAGTGTCGGCCTCAGCTTGAATTTAGGTGTTTTCCTGTTTATAAACCCATGTGTTATTATGAGTTATTGTAAGGCTTGCATGAAAACCATAAACGTGTTTTACCATTTCCAAATACCACAGTCTTAACGTTCAACACGTCATAGAAAATTAAAAGGGTTACATATTGCTAAAATATTTAATATTTTTTTGTACATACAGCTTAGCAAAATGGCATATTTATGCTTGTTTTATTCACTCATGTTTAAGGACAAGTACTTAATTTCATTTGCATTTTTAATTAAGCAGTTATTCCACGGTAATGATAGCTTGTGTTCATATTTCAGTAGATGTTGATTTAAAAGAATCATGAAGAAAAATGCACTAATTACAAGAATATCTATGAGACAGGATGCAAAGATGTGCTTTTTTAGGAAAGAGTCTTCTGTAGCACAAGTTTCGTTATGCCTGATAGGAGGTCAGATGAACATTTGCTAACTTCTAATAAACATTTTGTTCTCAGATTTGTGGCTGAATACCCGGATTGCTTAGGTTAATTCCCTGCTGACCAAGGTGAGAACCATTTATAAGACTGCACTTATTGATGCTACAGGCCTTTGTCAAACCCTTTTCTTATGGTATGGTTTGTCTAAGAAACAAGTTGGGTTATAACAAAAGCTGGAATAGAACAATTATAGGACTACTAACTGCAAAGAAGCTGGATCAAGGCTTTGGTTACAGCCTCAGTGAAAGACAGGAATCAATAGTTTAAGTATGATTGGAGTATTTGATTGCATGTCACACACATAATGGATAATGTTGGAAGGGATCCATGGAGCTGGTGAGTCCAAGGCCCTGTTCAAAACAGAGTCATCTAGATCAAGTTGCTCAGGGCTATATACAGCTGAGTTTAAAATATCTCCAAGGGCAATAGACTCCACAGCCTCTCTGGACAACCTGCAACAGGGTTTGACAACACTCACAGTAAAATATATATTTGTTTTGTATATTTATTTATGCATATTTTAAAATTTTTAATTGACTATTTCATACTTGTCTCCTTATTGATTTCTTTTGCTCTTCATTTTCTTAATGGTGCTTACAGAAAAAGCTTATTTTGCAAAGTAGAATCAGAAAATGTCTCAAAAGATAAATTTTAGCATCTCCTGGCTCCCAAGAAAATAAATTCTACTTAACTCATTCCTCATAGATATTTGTGTAAGCAAAATGCTTTTGAAAAATCCTCCAGTCATGAACATTTCACAGTCTTAGACCACATGTCTCGGTGCTTCACTGTCTTACCTCTGAATAGTTTTCCCCAGTGCTTAAGGTAACATGTCTGTGGTTAGCACAATACTTCTTGTCTGTTTTATAGGGCCATTGAGAAATTGTTATTCAATTGTGGAAAAATTTTTTGTGTATTTTAAAACTGTTGTCCTGATTCTGTCAATCTTCTCTCATATCAATCCAGTTCTCAGTTTTCCTTCCTATGTCTTTTTTTCCTAATCCTCTGATCATTCAAGGTACTCTTCTTAAAGCTTCATATTCTGAAGAAGCTGTGTCCTTTTTCAGGTAGTATGCAGAATACAACATGGTACTCCAGCTGAAGCCATACTGGTAATAAATAGAACAATTTTCTTCTTTTGTCCTGCACATTGGTTTGCTTTTCTTTGCATTTCATATGATATTCATACATGTGAGTTTAGATTTAATTGGAGATTAGCAACGGGAAACAGAAAATAAGATATGCAAACAGCTGTCTATGCAGAATGCCTGTTATGCTGTGTAAATGCAGTTTTAGGCTTTTCCACCATTGATACGTGGCATGTATTTGAACATAACAAAAATAAGGTACCAATATTGATAGGGTCTCTGGACTTCAGAAAGTCTGGAGACAAGTGATATCTTGTAGATAGATTGTGATGGGAGGCTAATTGCTAATTGAGTCATGCTTAGTCCTCTTCAAATAGTAAATGTAAAACTTTAATTTAATTAGAGCATTAAGGATTTAAATAGCAGGTAAGACCTACAAGAGAAGTTTGCAAACACTGGTGTTCCTTAGTTTGAGAAAAAACTAAGGGAAAATAGTTATATTTACAAGTATAGAAAGAGTATTAAATGGGGGGGTAAGATAATAAGTCCAGTTGCTTTAATCAGTCCTTAAGGTCTGATCAAGAAGTAAAGGACTTCTCCACAAACATTGAGTAATTTAACTGAAATGCACAGAAAAATTAATAGGAATAATATTCCTGGATGAATTGTTTAGAGTGATTTTTTTTAATGTAATTAAGTATTTTTTTACTTTTATCTATAAAAAGGCTTAGAGAAGTATCCTGATTTTTTTCTAATGTTTTTAGAGGCAAGAGCAGGATTTATAGCAGGTAGAGTGGAGGTTTTCCTTGCTGTGTGATCTGATTAATCATTGGCAGACATGGAGAAAAATCCCAAAAATTTTATTCCTGATTTTGTTATTAAATAATGTTCTTGTTGATAATGTGATGTGAAAGCCTTTCTTATATTCTAGCATTAGAGAGTGGAGCAAGGACTAATGTCTTGATTAATGTAGAGTAGGAAAAAATATAGTGCTTCATGATGGGTTAGTCATAGTGGATCAAAAAGAATAAGAAAGAGGCAAAAGAAAACAAAAATATTCACAGGTTGTAATTCAGTGGCTCCCATGGTGTTCCCAGACAGGATGCACACTGAGACTTCCCTGTATTTTTAGAAGTATAGGCTTACAGTAGGTCTTCTTGAAACTGTCTCATTTTCCTGTG
Source organism: Sclerurus mexicanus (assembly GCA_013396755.1). Taxonomy (NCBI): domain Eukaryota; kingdom Metazoa; phylum Chordata; class Aves; order Passeriformes; family Furnariidae; genus Sclerurus; species Sclerurus mexicanus. The sequence continues at coordinate 35,672 of VWZF01003787.1, forward strand.
TTTGGTCTTCTCTTCTTCAGACTTTCAATATTATGCTTCCAAGATTTTTGGCTGCTGTTGCCTAGAGACCACTTCCACCTATACAATGGATACTCATTTTAATTGGAGTCACTTTTTATCTGGCCTGTATTGTTGTGTTACCAAAGCTGGAAGCAGGCATTGACTTTTTTCTTTAAAATACAGTTTTATTTGTCTTCTTTGGAAGGGTGGATATGTTAGTTTTAATCTGATTTTTGAAAATGAAATGTGTATTCTCTCTTTGAAGTAATCATCAGGAGTAAAGTAATGGCAGATGCAGCTCAGGTAAAACTGGTATTCACTACCAAAGTAGTGATTCATCAATGTCTTGCATGTGGACTGAAAGAGATTATTATTACAGGAAAATTTATAAATCACTGTTGTAACATGGAGTACATAGTCTGGGAGATAACACCTTATTGTTGCAAATTATAACCTGAGCTTGTCACTTTTACTGACTTGGGTATAACTTGAGTCAGACCATCAGGTACTTAATTTCTGAATTACACCAATACCTCTTCTCTCACTTCCCAGCAACATACTTTGATTAAAAGAAGGTAATAATTTCAATTCCAGGTTAAAAATTCACATACTGACAGAGGAGAAAACATATATGATTGGAAGAGGCTGCTCAAAATAAAAAAAGAGAAACTCTAAGAGCATCCAGTCCTTCTTTGATGGTACACTTAAGGCCATTACAGAAACAATAATAAAGAACAGTTTTATACAAAGACACAGTTTATGCAAGAAGTATTTAGAAGAGACCAAAGAAAAGAGACTGCATTTAGCATTTTTGTTTTCTGAAAGACAAGCAATCTGTGATTCACTAATGTTATTTCATTAACACTTACAATTTGACTTTTTTTCCCTCATAATCCTGTGGATTTATTTTTCTGGCACTTCTGACCTTCTTACTTTCATTTTCTGGTTTTGTACTTTGAAAAAAAGATCGTTCCACTTAAGATTTAGAGAGAGGCAAAAAATAAAGAAGTAGTCTCAAAGATGCACAGGAAACACAATGGAAAATAAAGTGTGGAAAACTATGTAGCTTGTGACAAAGAAACTATCCATGGAAAACAGCACGTTGTAGTGAAAACTTAATTTTCTTTACTTTTCTTTGTTCCTACACTTCATTTTCTTGATTCTGAGTGAAGCAGAAAGGCATCTGGCAGGTCAGTGCCTGGATTCAGAGCTGATGTCACAAGCAAGAGAAGACAACTGAGCTAGATTTACCAGGAAATGGTGACCAAAGCCTGAAGGGAGGTGTAGGGGGGGCATGAGAGGCACTAAGAAAGTGCCTGGGGACAAAAGATGAAGGAGGATCTCATATTTCCCATTGGTCTCATTGAGACTATTGCTTGACTAGAGTGTTGTGAAGAATGGACTTGGAGTCTTTAGGTAGTACAGATCAGGAAGGTAAGGAGGAGGACTTGCATTTTACGCAAAGGCACAAAGGCCATGTCTCATTCTAGTGAGGTTAGATCTGCAGTATGATGCTACAACTTCTGAGCTGTTCTCAGGTGCTGCTTTTGTGGTGCACTGGCTTTTAGGACTATATTACATATACTTAAGAAAGAAAAGGAAAGTATTAGGACCTTTGACCAAAGGAAATGAAAATAAAATGAGTGGGTTTTGTCTGAATAGTAGTTATATACTGTGTCACACCTTGGAGTCCTGATGCTCTGTGGCAAGTTGTGGATGTTTTCTGGCACAAATTCACAAATTTTGGTAGAAGGCATTGTCTGAGGAGGGAGAAGTTTGTATCCCTGGTACCTGATAAAGAAGAAAAACTTCTGTGTGTTATAGATGTTGACGAAATATGCATTATGTTAGCAGGTTTGACTGAAGTCTTTTGTCAAGGAAAAGTCTGATGAACTCCAACCTCAGCTTTCCTCCTGCAGGCTAATAGAAAGAAGGTGATTCTAATATTTTGAGAACACTAAGTCTGTTATCCAGAGACACAGGTCAGGTCCAAGAAATAAGGTATGTACAAATAAACTGTATTAACTCAGATGAAGTGTTTTCAGTAGTACAGACAGAAGAGATTTAAAACTGTTTGGTTTAAATATATTTAATCTGAAGGAACAGTGAAATGCAAGATCAAGTTGCAATAATCAAAGAAATAATCAAGAGCAGCTATTGATGTGAGCCTGATAAAACTCATATCTGCAAACCCCAGTACTTGTAATATTCAAGAACTCAAAATAATGCCAAGGGCTGCAACACCAACCTTCTTTAAAATATTTTTATATTTATAACAATAACAAGAATTAAAAATTACAATAAAATATTGGTTAAGAGAAACGCACTTTGTGGAACTACAGAAACCAATCTATGAAACAACAAAAAACGTAGAGATATTCCAGTAATTTATTCTGTAGTAATTTATCAGTTGGAAAAGTTTGGTTAATCAGATATGCTACGTGATATACAAAGCCAAAACATTCTTATGACCTATGTTACAGTTACTAGTGGTATACACTGTGATATATGTCACTTCACTCCGCACTGCTGGGATTGAACATGGAATGCTTGGTCTATGTTGTATTTTAATAAGCATTTTCCTACAACTGTCCTCTGTGATGTAACATCAAACATAGATTTTTTGCATAAGGATAATTGATATCCTTGGACATAACATCTTGGAAAGATTCTTTGAAGATTGGACAGGGATTTCAATGCTGATTCACTGCTTTAGAAAATGAGATATTTATTGTTCTGGCTTTATTCTTTATATTTTGATGTAATATCTGGGGGTTTTTTGTTTGTTTGGTTGGGTTTTTTGCTGAATATATATAGTTGTTTTGCATTTTTAAAGCATAGCTATTCCCATTCTTTCGAAATTCTATGAAATTTTGGAGTGAAATGTAGTTTATTTACATTCCTTAGAGAGTACCAACAGTATATTTTTGTAACCAAGAATGATACAGGTATATATAAATATTTTGTTAAGTATTTACAGGTGATAAGAATATTTGGTATTTTAGTTAGATGATGCCTAAAGAAAAGAAAAAAGATGAATTAGTTGTCCTTAGAATTGATTTTGGTTTTAGATATAAATGGGTATGAGAGCCAGGCTTATTTTAACCTTCAAGCTTGGTTGATACTCTGTTATGGATGGACGATGAAACGCATAAAGCAGTCATTACTATAGTGTCTGAAAAGAGGCAATTCTACAGTGCTAAGTGTCAGGGCAAGGAAAGAGAGGAAATCTGTCTGCTTCAGAAAATCTATTTCTGGCCTCATGCTGCATGACATCTCTTATGTATCCTGAGGGTCTTCATCTGAAGAGAAAAGCGAGTGATGCCTCCTTTTCATTTACTTGCATCTTTTTCTTTTTTTTTTCTTTTGCTACCCGCAGTGTTGTGCCCACATGCTTTAGCAAAGTCAGCAACACAATTCACCATTATTTATCTTTTGATGGAGTCAAAAAATTGTGGTGAGTCATGTCTTAAAATGTGCTGTTTTACCAGAAAACATTCACAAAGAACAATGACTTGCTGCTTAATTGCTTGCCTCACTTGTCAGACTTAAAGCCTGATATGTCTGACAAACCATCTATTTACAAATCAGTTCCAAATGGAGTAATGAAACATGTTTGTATTTCTATGAAGAATTTTTAAACAGTTCACAGACATTGCAAACTGTTTTCTTGTGTTGTCTAAGGCCCAGAACTGAAAACCTTTATGCATATATCTGTATCTATCTATCTATCTACCTATCTTGTGCACAAGTAGTTCTTATTGTGCATTGAGTTAGCTACATTATGTCCTCACAGGATAAATTTTGAAAGAATGGGTCATTTTTTCAATAAAATATTACTCCTGTGGCACACCAGAACTGAAGAATTTTGAATTTTAAGCTCTAAAACCTGAGATTTTATATGAGTTTGAGAATATGTACTCAAATGCAGAATTCAAAATTAAAGAGCTACCAGCAATATAGATGGTTATATATTGTTCACCTTGTGAAATAAAAAACTTGTAAATGATGACCAATAATTATAAGAATCCCATTTGACTAGTTACAAATGCCGTTTTAGAAAGCAGGACTGAAAATGCAAGCTCCTTCACTTTGTCTTCTCCATTTTATGACTGCTCAGGATACTTGTAATTACAAAATTCTTTTTCTTTGAATGTTTATATATAAACTTCTGAATAAGTATTGTCTGGTTCTTCAAATAATAGATCCAGATCAGAATCTGCATTGTGTTGGATGAGTTAGGTTTCAGTAAATGTGGGATGCCAGGTCACTAAGATAATAAAACTTTGAATTTCAGTTTTGCATTCTTGTTTCCACAGACTAATAAATTATAAGAGGACCTTTTTTCCCCTCTCTATAAATACAATATCATAGAATCATAATATGATTTGGGTTGAAAGAGAACTTAAATATCACCTAGTTTCAACCACTTTGCCATGGGCAGTGACACCTTCCATTAGACAGGTTGCTCAGATGCCCTATCCAACCTGATTTTTAAACACTACCAGAGATGGTTTTGAATAATTTTATAACATTTAGATCCCAAGAAAATGGTAGAAAATTACAGGATAAACATCAACACCTTTCCATCTGTGGAAACAGTTTATGTAAGGATTTATAAAGTAATTTAGATGAAATATTTAGTGTAACATATCATAGAAAACATGTGTGCTGGTTTAAAGGTAAACCAGCAGGAGAAATGAACCAGACTTAACAGAAAGATTACAAGTCAGAGTTACAATTTACTGAAAATATTACAATAAATACAATGATACAGAGAAAAAAATTGGTTTAACCCACAAAAACCAGATGTGTAACCCAGCACCCTGGGGTACGAACAGAACGGTGTTTGTTAGCCCCTGTGCTGAGCACCACATGGTCCCCCTGAGTGTAAAGTAAAAGGAAAGGAAAACCTGTTGGTGAGGATGATGGTTGCAGTCTGATCAAGAGTGGCAGTCGCAGTCCTGGTGAGGTTCTGGTCCTCCTCTGGATCCAACGAGTGGTACCGAGTCCCCAAAACGTGAAGATTACATGTGCTCAGGTTCAGATGGGAATAAAATCCTTCATTTTATTAGCTGGAAAATACAGAGAGTCTAGCAGTAATTGCATGCTGTGGCTTGTCTAGATTTTGGGTTCAGAATTTTTTCCCAGGCTCCCATACGAAGTTCTACACTGTAATTATGAAACTGAGACAATAAGAAAGTGAATAGCTTAAGAATCTTTTCAGCTTTATTATTTGTGACTTACTCAAGATATTTTAAAATGAGGTTTAGAGAAAAAAAATTGAGATCAGGTCCTTGTTACTTAAAATTGGAGAATGTTCATATAGCTATTACTACTAGTCTATGATTATGGATAATTGATCAGAACCTCATGTGTTAGAAATGTTCAAATATTGTGTATTTAATAGTAATACATAGTCAGGAATCAGTAGAAAATAAAATAAATTATAAAAATTAAGCATAGTGTTTGTCTGTATCTGCACTGAAGAAAAAGGGATTGTTGGCTGCCATGGATGGATATCTCCTAGAAGTATGAAAGTCTGGTACCCAAAATAATTGTGTAATTTGGCAACAATTGCAAGCATACAAAATTCAAAACACACCAGTGCATTATTATCAATGTTTCCTTTTTCTGTCAGTTATTAGAGTTTCCTGTTTCTCCTAAGGTCTTCAACAAAATGTGTCATGGGAGAAATAATCACCAGCTTTTTGACTGGTTGTAGAATCACACAGTTTGGTGGTTCCTGATTCACTACCTCATACCTGACAATGATCTCTTCAGACTTTGGTCAGTCTAACCTAGTTTTCTGAGTTTTCATAATACCTAATAGAGAGAGAAGCAGTTATGTCTAGGATGGGAATCATTACATTTTGAGTCAATCGTGTATGAGAAATAGGAGGAATCACCTTTCAGTTGCCCCTGCCTTGCTTAGGTAACTGCAAAGAAAACTTACACAAGTATAAATGCAAATGTATATGCAAGTGTTAGGTGAGTTGAATTCACTTGTGGTGGGTTAATAGAAAGATTAATGTCAAGAACATAGTTTGTTGAATCCAGATCTTTATGTCTTCAGTAAAAACTTGAATTGATTTTCAGGTGAACAGAGATCATAAATTTGCCTGTTTGGTTCATATTTGTCCAGAGCGACTGTTCATTTCACTCCAAAGCAGTAAGAAATAATCTTATTTTTCTGTTGAGTTCCACTATTCTCAGAAGTTACCATATCATGGTAAAATGTAGAGCAAGCAGGTCACCCTTCAACTGGCAAATTGAATAAAAAACATTGTGCTTTGACACTCTGATAAAGAAACCAGAGTCCTCCCTGCTTTGACACTGATAAAGAAACCAGAGTCCTCCCCATGCAGCTGTAAATCTCAACTTCAATCCCTCTGACCTGTCTTAGCTTGGGCAACAGCTGAGTTTCTGTGTATTGCAGTTCCTCTGTCAGGGTATACTTCTCCTGTGTGGACACCTACACATGGATGTCCTCCTGATTTCTATCAGTGACAGTTTTATACTCAGGTGTTTCCAGAAGCCACCAAAAAGATCAGTTTCTGATAATATTGTTACATACCTTTGAAGATTCTTCACCTGTTGGTTGTTGCTGATTGCACTCTGTTCCTGCTTGCCATGGTTTATTATACTCATTCTCTTCTCACTTTTTATTTGGCTCTTGACCTAGACAAAGCCATGGAACTCCCTTGTCACAAGAAGACAAAAGTAGCTCATAGGAAACCAGCATTCATCACAATGAAGTCATAGTCACACCACACATTTGATAGATGTGTAAAGGTCAATCCCAGAAACCCGATCCCCACATCCTTGCTTCAGATGTCTATACAGCATCTTTCACATTTATGTTGTCTTTCATGCTGTTTCATAAGTAGCATTATTGTCTGAATTCTACAAAAATTACTCTGCTTTCAGAAAGTCTGCCCAGAGGACATCATACATATCAGTAATCTTGCTTGTGATATATTGCCACCATAGCAGAAAATGCATAATGATCAATGAGTCATTACTGCTAAGATTTTCTTTCTGTTGTTTTTATTAAGTAAATATATCTTGTTTTGCTGTTGGTCCTATGAGTCAGCTAATTTGTTGCCTTAATATTAATTGGTTATGTGAAATAATTCACAGCAAATTTGATTCCTTGAACAAATATCAGAGCAACTTTCTCCTTTAGAATATTCTTCAGTGAACTCTATAGAAGAATGAATTCATTCCCAATAGAAATACATTCCACATGATCCGCAAATATATAATGGATCTAACTACTACTTATTTCTAAAGCGCCTTTCTGAGTTTCCAATGGTCTGTTGTAAACTAGGGCTTTCTGTCACACGTACTATTTAACCCCTTTGGTAGTGGAATCCTCGTGCCTGAACTGTGATGTCATGATCATCCATCTTTCAACAGATTATGCTTAAACAGTGTCATGTCTAGAATCCACAGTGTTAAATGGAAAAATCCTTAGCTTTAAGTCAGATCATCTGGCATGTTTTCAGAAACATTTGTGACAGAAAAAACTGCTATTAAAATGCATTCTCTTTTGTAATAATTAAGTAAATACTGCAGTAGTGAATCCTTTTTTTAAACGAAATAGCCTTCATGTGTTAGATGTATGCCACTACATGTGAAGTAACAAGGTAGACTGCCCCATGCCTCCATGTAGCAGAGGGCTGAGAAACTTCTGTGTGGTGTGGGGTGAGGTGGAATGTGTTTGAGATTCCTAACTAACTTGATGAGTAAGCTTGATTAAATACAACAACTATGTATGCAGAAGGTTGCTTTCAAGGATGCTGTGGAGGTTTGGGTTGGCTCCCTGCCAAACCTAGCTGCTGGCCACACAGATTCCCCCCCTCCCGAGAGAGAAGGAAAAGAAAGTACCCAAAGACAACTGTAGTAAAACTATATATATATATTCACATATATTACAATTATATACAATCAAACACTGTGAATCTACAAAACAAGAATCCCAAACAACTCCAAAAGGGGAAGGGGGGGAAATGGGAAAAGGAAAAGGGACAAAAATGGGTAAAACCAGAACAAAACAGACACACACACACTCTTAAACTCAGGGAAAAGCTCAATAAGTAACTAGCACAATAAATTCTCACCAAACTCCCCTCAAGAGAAATGGTAGATATCTCCATCTCTGTGAGGCTTTTGAACAACAGCCCTGAGAGAGGCCTCAGCTCACATAGCTAAGAGCCAAGCCGACACAGAGACCTGATGTCCTCCAAGGACCTGAAAGGAAGAGAGAGAGAGAGCGCAATCTTCCTCCTTTCTCATATACCCCTAATTGCATGAAGGAATGGTGTGGAATACTTCCTTAGTTATAACCTTGTTACCAGGGAAGGCCTAGACCAAAACCAAGAAAACTAAATCACCACAGATGTGACGGGAAGTATTCTTTGCTTTGTTTTCCAGAATAAGGAGTTTAAAATCATAGGGCCTTGACACACTCTTGTAGCTTAGAGGAGACAGGGGGTTGTGGTTGTAAGCAAGAGACAAATCTACTCAGGCATGGAAATATAGGGGAGCTTTATCCATTCTACAATGACAAACATTGATCATACAAACATGCTAGCTATTGTTTTTACCATTACAACCATGAGACTTTTTTCTCTTATCTGCAGGAAGCCTAAAATACATCTTGAAGAGGTGTGTGCTAATTCTCAAAAAATTCAGTTGCCATAAGATATCTAACTCTTCTAGTGTAAGCTGACCCACTCTAATGTCCCAATAGCAAAATGTTATCACATGAGAAGTAATAACAAAGAACAATGTAATAACAAATAACAATGCAATACAAAATTTTAGATATTTCTGTGGCTTGTGGATTTTGGAGTAACAAATGCTATGAGGCAGTTCCCCCTAGATTCATCATTACAACAGATACATGCGTTTAGCACAAAGAAATAAGTTTACAGCTTATATCAGCAGGAAGGTCTGCATCACTTGATATTTGACTTGAATGAAAATACATTGTAGTTGTATGCTGGCACACACAGGTCTGCCCACATATGGTTTCCTCTGAATTTGTTGTGTGGGGGACACATTCACCTGTTTGATAGTTGGATATTCTTTCAGTTCTTACCTGATTATTTCTGGAGTACTGAGAAGTCCATTGGGTTGTAATTCAGCAGATGAAATCATTCTGAGAAGATATTCCTGCATGTGGAGCTAAACATCATTGTGTGATGGAATAGTGTCTGACAATTGCAATATATGAAAGATATGTAAGAATTATCATTATTTAAAATTTGGATCAATTTTTTAATAGTCTAGTGTTATGCACTAAACTTGTGGTTAGCTTTTTGTTGTAGTCTGCCATTCTCCAATGTAGCACAGAATCCTAAAGTGGCAGAATTTGTTATAACATGCCATGGGACGAAACAAGTCTCTGGAGTCTGTTTTTCTCTCCTGTCTCCAGACTTTCTCATAGACTGCTGCACCGGCAGCCATAACGAATAGTGTGTCAGAGATGCTTCTTCTTTAAATTTACTCTCTAGTAGATAATTGTCAATATACCAATCTGAATGAAATTACATAGAAAAAACACCACGAGTACATCGCTTGCCTGTTCATTTTGACAAAAAACATTTCAGTAGAGGAAACAAACAAACCAAGAAACCAACCACTTCCTGAAACCATGAAGCATTTTTATTTTGTGATATTGTGGTCTGGCTTCTGTCTCAGAAGGTGAGGTGCATTTAATCTGCTGTGAGCAGAGAACATTCAAAAGAACTATCTGTGTCCTTTCATTGCTCTCAAGTTTAATGGATGTTTCTTTCTACTATCTTTGTTAGCTATAGTCAACCAATCATGCACATTTTTCAACTTTAGGAAAGAAAGAAAGATTGACTGCTCAGTAGCCTTCATTGGAATATAATGAACTTCTTAAATAGAACTTTGAAGATTTCTTAAGCCTGTCTGACTCTCTCACTGAAGTATTCATTTTTTGGGTTTACTTTTTGTGGAAATGTTTCTGTATTTTCCAGTACTGCTTCATCAAATATGCATTTATGTTAACTTATTTAATGATGTAGCTCAATTGGGGTAATTGATGTGTTTATTTTTCCATTTACTCAAGACTACGCGATGACAGAGTTGTTTTCCTGTTGCAGGTACTTCATCCAAAAATTATTTTAGTGTATGCTGTTTCTTTAGATATTCTTCCATGGGGAAACGGATTGCAATTAGATAGTACCATTCAAAGAAGGAATGCATTTCTGACATAATTTCACAGAAAAGTCCTATCATTTCTTGTGGTATTTGCTCTCTGGCTTTTTTCTTTTATTTTCTTAATTTTGTTTATGACATGAATTTTCATATACTTGTAGCTGTATATTTAAAAGTTATGGCTTAACCATACAGTACAAGGGAGTTTAGATGACCTATTTCACTTGAATATGTTTTGAAGTATCAGATAATCAGAATCCCTCTTTCGAGGGCAATTTTGTTTTATGAGGGATCTCTTTTAATTCATATTGATAATGAAGCATCAGTACTAACTTTGTAAGCAACACATATACTTTTGGGGATTTCAGATAACAATGATAATAATAAGAAACAATAGTCTGTCAGCTTCTTCACAGATAGGATGGGTCACTAATGTCAGCCCAATAGCTGAGACTTGTAAGGGTTATAAGACCCTGTTACAGGGCAAGAATAGGAAGACCATTTTTGAAAGAACAGATCAAACAACTGATGTGGGTATCAGTCCATCTGAGAGAATGCCTTTGACACACAGATGGGAGGCATGCTTTGTTGTCTGTTTGCTGCTTCTTCCTATAACCATAGATGGGTTTAACTGGGGGAAGGAGACTAGAAGCAGCCAGGAGAAGTTTTAAAAATGTAATTAAGATGTGAAATAAATTTATATGGCTTTTTATTCTCTTTATCTATGGGGGGTTTGGGTTTGGGTTTGGTTTTGTTTTACATGGAGACTGTGTTACAGTGGAAGTTACAGTGGAAATAGGTCCCCAGACACGAAAGGACATAGACGTGTATTCAAATTTGGCTTATTGTCTTAGCTTCTCTGGGGAAATCCTGGAATCACTAGAGTAGTCAAAGAATTTTTGAGCTACGAGGCTAGTTTGAGCTCATCACCTACAGAACGCACCTAAAAGCCACTGTTTTCAAACTCAGCTGTGGTTTGTCCTTGTGCCATGACAGAGACCCAAAAGCAAATTAACCTTGACTGGATAACGATGTAAGGTCAGTTGACAAAAATTGCAATTAATGTGGTGAGAGGTACCTACTGTTCTAAGAGAGAAGGCTTGTGAGTTGTTCTATAACCTGAAATACGAGAATTCTAGACCGTGTTTGTTAACAGAAATGGAATAAATGTGACCATATTACAAGCTTTGCACAGGGTAAATGTCCCCCATAGTTCTTCAGCCACTTCAGCAAATTACAATTGACTGCCATGGGAGGGTTTTTTTTTTTTATTCTGCTCCTGTGTAGAAAGATAGGTCTGACAAATGGAACCGCAATTGTGTGGGAAGGCAAATGCAAGAATTGTCGAGGCTGCCTCTCCCATCTCTTCAAAAAGCTTGTCTCTAAATAGCGATCCTATCTGACACTCAGAGGTGATTTTGCTGAGGTGTACCATGGATTACCCTGGTGAAGAGCTCTAAGGTAGGACAAAAGGGAATAGCATAAACATACCAAGGAACACCTTCTTATTGAAGGAAGGTAAGCTTTGCCATACTCTTACTGTTATGAGCTGAAAAGCAGTGCAATTACTATGCTTTTGTTCTATTATTTATATAAAAAATATAAAATTTAACTAGAACTGATGATATCAAGAAAGTAAAACTTCTCCTTTTCTGCTCATGCCTCTTAAAGTAATACACAGGTTTTCATTTTGATTTAATGTACTAGCAATACCACTTATAGCAGTACCCTGCAAGCTTCCATATTTTGTTTTGTAACTGTTCAAAGAATATCAGTCAGATTTTGTCTGACATAAAATTAGCAATAAATTACTTTTTCTTCACTTAGATATTGATGGAATTTTTTCATTGAAAATAACAGCTCTGCAGATTATGAAGAACTGAAAAAAATCTAATATTTTTAGTATCTTCTAAATCACTACTACTCCTCTTTTACATTCTGCATATTCATATAAAATTAATATAGTGAGATACTAATCTCCCATATTTTGCTGGAAGTTAATGATAGCTCTGCCTTTCTCATGTTTTTGTGACTGATCCTCAGTCTTAAAATTATTTTCCCCTGTAATTTTCAAAATGTCAAAATAAAACCCTGCAAAACAGTAATTTTTAAATCTGTTTGACATTTTAAATATGGACCTAAACTACAATTTATAATGAAGTTGTTTGTATCAGAGGCAAGACCCAGAGATCAGGTTTATGCTGGATTTCATGTTGAACCATAGATCTAAACAAGATGTGCAGGAGTTGTGACAACAGTTGGTGTCCTAAATGACATATGTTTCTATTGCGCTGATGAACTCTTTAACTGCTCACTATATTTGCATACTGAGTGATAGGAATTGGTGATACATACCCATTCAGGAAGGATGCAACACATTCATATTACACTGAACTGTCTTAAATAGGGAACAGGATGTGTTGCTACGGATACAAGAAAGAGCAGAACTCTGCAGCCACTGCTGAGCTGGAAGATTACCTTTATCATCTTAAAGGGAAAACAAGAATATTAATTCTGTTACACAGTTTCAGGTGGCCATCCAATTATTCACTGAAAAAGAAAGACACGGGTTTGACATTTTTTATATTAAATCCTTTGTGCAGAATAACCTTCTAGACAAGAAGCTAGAAAAAATGCAAAATTGCCTGAAGTCTGAAACAGCATAATTAAAAAAAAAAAGTAATTTTGATTACATTAGTTGTAATAATTGCAATAAATCTTACAAAAAATGTTTTGGGCCCTCAAAAACAGCTGTTGCAGTCATTGCATTTTGAAAATCTGTAGATTCAAAATCTGAAAAATTCCAGTAGCTCCAGTTATTCTGTTCTGGTCTTTGTCTCCAGTACAAGACATCATAAGCTAAATCGTATCTATGAGCATGTTTCTCATGACTAACACTTTTACCTTTGTTTGTTGGTTATTTTGTTGTTTGGTCTTTTTGTTTTGTTGTGTGGTTTGTTTTTTTTTTCAAATGGTCAGCCTGAATCAAGTTGAATTCAGCACTGAGGGAAGTAGCAAACATAATGACTGTACAATAGTATTTACAAGATCTATGAACATGCAGGCAACTAAGCATCTCCAGTGTTTAAGCAGTCATATGAAAAGAGTATAAATGACATTGACTTTCTTCAGGTTGTTCCTATGACTGAAAAGAAGATCTGCAAAACCAAGAGAACTAAACCACCACACGGACTCTGATCTGGCTCGTAGTACCACATGTCTGGTGCTCATGGTATTTTAATTTATATTCTAGCAACATATACATTAACCAAAAATCAGGCAAGCTAAGAGTAAAAGAATAGATATGAGGAATCCTGAAGAAAAAGAAAGCCCCAAAGAGAAATTGGAGAGAAATGTGCCTAGATAATTTCAGTACCATGAATGCTTTCCATTAATTTTACCATAAAGAAAGAAATCACCTCCTGAAAATTGGGACAGTCTTGTTTTCTTTCTACATAATTTGCTTTTAAATCTCTGCTGCTCCTAGATAGATGATCATACTATTGTTCTTGCTTACCAAGGCAGCTGAAAGACATTGAACTTTACAAGCCCATCACTGTTCTAAATTAACTGTTGCCTTTGTTATTCCTCATTTGTATTTATTTACATGATTACTTAGTATATTTGTGAGAGAAGGGGGAGAATTTCCATATTAAGAGCAGGAAAGGTAATGTTTCTCTGGCAAACAGACCTTAAATAATTTGACTCTGCACAGCTTTTATTTCCAGTACTGTGTGCATAGAAGAGGTCAGCTTAGAGGTCAACTTTGAATTCTGCTTTTAAATAAATCCTAGACCTTTCATGATTCAATATTGTCCAGGAAGTCTGCCAAGCCTGAGAGTTAAAATGTCCATTATATGCTAGTTTTCTTGGGGTTATACAACTAGTTACAGCTCATGTGACTTTTACAAGGCTTGGAAATTAAATAACTTGGTTTTGGAAAATGTCACTGTGCTGAAATATTCCTTGGGCTCTTAAGGTTCACTTTTATGTAAATTCTAGAAGTGTTTCTGGATCCAAGGGAACTGTTATAACCAATTAATGTCATTATTTTGTTTGGAAGACTGTGATGCAGTTGCACGGTTCAAACTGAAAGTCATCAGTATATTAGTCTTGCAAAGGTAATAATTTTAATGCTTTTAACTAGGTTGACTTCCCCTTGCACATGTCAGCATGTTCAATATTTTGAAAGTATAAGGAGGCAAGTGAGGGAACATAAGATTTGGAAAGAGACAAAATAAAAGTTCAAAAAAGGCTGGGTTCTTTTGTTCTCAAAGAGGTGATTAATTTTTCCATTGTATTATGATGAGTTGTTTTTTTCTTTATATGCTTTCCTGTAATTCTCATTTTTCATTTGTTCTTGTATTTTTCTTCTTTTCTTATGGATATTGGGCCACTTCCAAGGGATCCAGACATTTGACAGCAAAATTATACTGACAATTATCCTGTATTACTACAAGTACAGTTTATCCATTTCAGACATCTAGGAAAATCTAAGGGGTTTTTTTTGTCTATATAATGGAGATTGATAATAAACATTTTGGTTTACAGAAGTTTATGGAGCAAAAATTGATATAGTAATTATTTGAGATTTGTTTATTTGTTTGATTTGCATATATACAGAATTATTTTATTATGAACCTGAGCTTTAATTAGTTTTATAGGGTAGTCCTAATTATATCAAACTGTGTGTCCCAATTTCAAAGCCATTTTAGAATACTCCAACTTAGCCATCTTTAAAATTACAAAGTCCTCTTTTCAACAGGTAGGGAGATCTAATTTTTTAATATAAGAGGAAGGGTAAAGGAATAAAGACATTATGTAAGATGGGGATTCAAGAGCTCTTCAAGGAACTGGGAGCCTCTTTTCAACTGACTACAGGAAAAAAACACCCCTCAAAAAATTCCTCTTAACAGAATTTGAAGATGTACAGGTTTAATACAGAGCATTCAGAATATAAGATGACTCGGTTTTCCCAGCCTCTTTAGAGTGCGTTCATTCGGCTTCTAAAATCAAAATTATTGGGTTACAAGAAATGTTTTCATAAATACACAGGATGTCGACTAAGGGCACAGAGTTCTGCTGTTAAATGCCTGTTTGTTTCAAGTCTACTTTTCTTCACACTGGTTAATGCAATTTTGGAGAAGGTATATTGCCAACATATAAACCTATTAAATAAAGACCAAAATGGTTGAGTGTCTCTCTTAATCTGGTTCTGAATTTGCTGTAGCTTTCTCCCAAGTTGTAAAGAATAGTTCAGCATTCATGTTAAGGAAAGCTAATCCTATTCCACATGCTGTAGCTTTTATTTGGTTTCAGCTGCATTGGCTGTCAGTTTCTTCAGGAATTAATATGCAAACATTGTTGATGTAACAGATTCACCAGTATCTTTTCCCCATGGTGAATGTTGAGTATCAGCATATTAGTTAATACATCATGCTCATTTGGTTCATGTCTTCTAAATGTTCCATGGGTTCATTTTTCCATAAGCCCTTTGAATATGTATCATTGCATTTCTCTCCACTAGAAGGAACTGACAGTAAAAGGATACTTTGTTTCTAGAAGCTTATCCCATGTAGTGTTTGTTTTAATTACGTTTTTATGTGGAGTGCCTGGGGATGTACGTGTTACAGACACTATAAAAGAGAGATTGGATTAGAGCGTCAGGAAAACGATGGAAGTTTCATACTGCAGCTGTCTGGAGTCAAATCAATGCAGTAAGCGGCTGGAACAGTTTGGTTTTGTTATAACCTCTTTAAGCTGCATTAGCACTTATGTGAAAAAGACGACAAAGTTGTTTTTTCAGAGGATATAAGACAGCAGACTTGTGTCAATGACCCAGTTGTAGTTTCTCATGTGGTGCCTAATGCAAATTACTGAGCTAATAGAAATCAGTGCGATCAATGACTCTCTTCTGCAATTTTGAACTTATCTTTAGGATGAGAAGAAATGAACTCAAATTGTAAAGAAGGATTATTTGGTTACATATTGGAAAGACCCAACTAACTCTTCAGAGTGAGTTATATAAGGACATTATGACTATTCTAAAAATATTAGGCAAGACATTCCTGCTGCCTGTTATGGTGTAGAAATATTTTGGTTCAGGCTGATGGGTAGGATGATCCTCTGAAATGCCTTTTTTAGCATGAAATGAACATTTTCAGGACAATCTACTAAGATATCATTTTAAGTTTTTGTTTTGAATTATTAAATTGTGTTACAGAATGTAAGCGATCTAAGTGCAAATCAGAATAAGTAAGTAATTTCTATAAAGCAATAAATCAATGACAGATTCTTCTACATGGGGTCTGGGTAGTTTTTAGCCTCTAATCTCACTCAAGGGGACACAAGTTTCTAGGGCCTTGAGGTTTCCTTTTCAAGAGCAAAATCATTCAGAGTCATGTGTGATTTTTGTTACCTCTACAGCTCTGTCTTCAAATTTACAGCGCCATTATTCCCTACGGTTCAAAAATATTTAGTTAGCAAATATGAAGTGATTGTCTGTTAACTAAAAAATCCTGATTTCTGAATTTGGCAATGAGAGAGATGAGTTCAGGTTGCTCATCCATTCTATCATGGCCATTGTAACTTGCTCCTTAGTAAGATTGAGGCTATTTAAATTTTTTTTTTTTTTTTTAAGCAACAAAAGCCTTCCTGGTGTGAGCATGTCTTTGCACAGTGAATTTCTTAGTATTTGTACACATTGTCCCAGAGGCTTCTTTTAATAGCCTTTCCCTAATAACCTACAGGAGCTGGTTCTTTAAAAGTTCCTCAAGAATTATTATGTTTTGTTCTAGTTCTGAAACTGTATCTATATAAAGAATCACAGGTGACAACTCAAACCCCCTGGCATAAAGGCTTTGCACTTCATAGAATAATAGAATATTAAGGATTGTAAGGGACCTTAAAGATCATCTAGTTCAAACCATCCTTGCCAGGGGCAGGGACACCTCCCACTAGACCAGGTTGCTCAAGGCCTTGTCCAACCTGTCCTTTAGCTCTGCCATTCCTAGGGTATCTACAACTTGCCTGGGCAACCTGTTCTAGTGGCTCACTATCCACACAGTAAAGAATTTCTTTCTGATATTTAGCCTAAATTTCCACTCTTTCAGTTTGTACACATTACTCCTTGTTCTACCAATACAGTTCCTGATGAAGAGTCCCTTTCTGGCTTCCCTGTAGGCTCTGTTCAGATCCTGACAGATTGCTATGAGATCTCCATGCAACTCCTCTTCTCCAAGCTGAAGAACCCCAACTTTCACAGCCTGTCTTTTTAGGGGAAGTGCTCCAGTTGTCCTTTTGATGCAGCCCAGGAGATATTTGGCTTTCTGGACTGCCAGCACACACTGCCAGCTCATGTTTTTCATCAATTGTCAGCCCCAAGTCCTTCTCTGCAGGGCTGCTCTCAATCACTTCTCCCCCCAGCCTGTAGGTTTTGCTTGGAATTGCTGCAACCCAGTAGGACCTTGCACTTAGTTTTGTTGAACTTCATGAGGTTAGCACAGGCCTGCCTCTCAAGCCTGTTGAGACCCCTGGATGGCATCGCTTCCCTCCAGCGTGTGCCTCCACCGTACAGATTGGTGCTGTCAGTGAACGTGCTGAGGGTGCCCCACTGTCAGAATCACCCTATATGTGTGTGTGTGTGTGTGTGTGTGTGTGTGTGTGGGGCGGCACCAGGCCTTCAGCACTAAATGAAAGCTAAAACCTGAGACTTCTCCCTTCAACTTTAGAGACCATCAAATCAAAGACTCCTAGTTGTTGCTCTAGTCTTGGCAGCCAGAACATGTACAAGGACACTACTGTAAGATGAAAAGAAAATTCAGATATTGTGTTGCATTTTAGCATGACAATAAATTTTTCATCCTATACCACATGCTATGAAATATAATATCCAAATCAAGCTTATTTAAGCAGAAAAAACTGAATATCAGCACAACAGTTCAATGCTATCACTCCAGTCACTCTACTAGAAGTTAAGACCAATACACTTCTGGCTTGTAAGAAAGCAACTAATTATTTTTTAATCAAAAGCAAAAAAATATCAGTGGAAATGTAGAATATATTTACACTTTTCACACAGTCTGGGAATAGTACATATGCCACCAATTTTTCAGGGGAAGGAAATGAGTTTCTGTTTTAGTTTATCTGCTTTAAGTCACTGTCTTTCTACAAAGCCAAATGAATTTTTGCAGCTTGTATACTGTAGATTTCATGAGCTAAGTAGGATTATTTCTGTCAAGTATTGCAAAAGACTCAGGCTTCTCCTTATGCATTTCACAGAATTTGTGTTTTGGAATAGTTTTATCCTGGTGTGGGCTTCCCTCACACTTGCTGACTAGTAACTTTCATACATTCTGTCCCTATCTTGCTTTCACAGAGACCAGGATATTTTAGCAATGACTCATAATCATTTTTGTCTTTTGTATTTCTTACTGTCTCAGTGCAAAGAAAGATATTTTTGGTACTTTTTTTGCCTACTGATCTAAAAATGTTGGGCTTTTATTTCCTAATTATTGTGCATAGCATATGGGTGCCGGCCACAAAATGCTGTATAATTCATAAAGTCTATGAGACACCCTCTGATGTCCTTATTTGTTGAAGATTCTCTTCTGTTGGCTCTAAACCTTATTTTTATTGTAGTCATTATGATAGTTATAACACAGGAATGTCTTCTTCTCAGTCTAAAATCAGCTGTTCCCTTTTACACCTGAATGTGAAAGAGAAGAATAAGTCCTATTTTTACTCAGTCTTTCTGTGTTTCCCCACAATATTTTCTTCATAAATGTATGCAATTACAGACCCAAAGAGCACCACACACTAGCACCTCCTTCCCAAACTACTGTTCAGAGGTGTCTGCATTATGTGGCATGAATAAGCTCTGGTCTGGAGCACAGGAACATCATAACATGACCGCCTGCCATAATAATGGAATCATGTGTGATCATTTCCTTGGCAGTGAAAGTAAGAGCACTGGTATGCATTAAAGTGGAGATATTTACATGTATTTGTTTTGTGAAGTTCATTGCTTATCTCTAGGAATCCAGTTTAATATTTCAGGAAAATGTATATCAATTTCCCCTCCTTTCTCTCTTTGCACTTGTGTTTGATTTTGGATGGGATGGATGCTTTTGAAAGAATAGACTTTGAAACAAGAACCTGCAATACAAGGGTAAGGGGAGTGAGGCACAATTGTACACTACGTAGCTGAATGATCAATGATGATTATTTTTATATGTTATACTAGCTTATATAAAAGGCAACTCCATATATAGCAAATACTTTTGCTTTAAATTAAAGTCACTGTTCTCTGTATAATCACTGAGTAATATCTCAGTGCCTAGAGGATTTCTGCCTAAAATGACTTATAGCTAAATTCTGACAGGTCTGGAAACTACTATTCTGAAAACATGTCTGAATTTTGAGTATAGAAATAAGTACTGAAGATTATAAGGCATTAGATTGGTGTTCAAGGAAAATACACATATAATAAAAAAATTTCTATAAGCCAATTGAAGTACTCCTAGTCTGAGGCAAAATAACAGAAAAGCTACTACAGTGTTCAGATGACAAAGGATTAGAATACAATTGTTTAGAATACAATTATCTCCATAACACTAATTTAATGAAAATAAATCTTGTCAAGCATGACTTTTTTTTTTTGTAGAGGATCTAAGTTAAATTAATAAAAATTATAACATAGTTGTATTAAATAAGTCTTTATAAGGATTTAATTCATTATTAAATAGAATCCTATTTTAAAATGTTGTTCATCTGATAGATGGAACATTGGTGAATATTAGGAACTGATGGGTGCATCTCAGAAAATGTTGGGGTATTCATCATTGAAAGGATTATATTTCTTTACCACATTTCTATCAATGACTTGGAATAATCCCATTCTGGGGTAATTTAAAGAAGTAAAAGAGTAAATCATGAAAATAATCACATATAACTTGGTAAAGTAGGTCTTTTGAAATAAAATATGGTTTTGTACATGCAGTCACAATGTCATGAAGCCGGAGATGGGGGCAATATATGCACAATCTCTAACTGGGAAACTTGAGGAAATTCATAGACAAGTATGTTTATATGAACTCCTGGGATGATTCTGTGTCAACAAATGCAAAAGAAATTTTTGGTTATTTAACTACAAGGATTTTCTGATTTCCAAAGTATTTTCTTCAGTTTTGCTTGACAAGATTATAGGTAATTTTTCTAATGGCACGGTAGGCTCTTATCTGTAAAAATGCAGTAACATTTTGATTTTTTAATCCTGCCACCTTAAATTTAAATGCTGTCTCCTAGCAAAAGTAAGCCCTTTTTTCATATTTTGATTTTCAAATACAGTTTCAATTTTGTTCAACTTTACTTCTTCAGTACAGACTGAGGTATTTAAATAGTATTTTCTGGCTGTTTGCCTGTTGAGCCACCTTTACATCATGACAAGATTTTATACTCACCTATAAAGTACAATCTGCAGTCTGTTGTCAGTCACTAATATCAATGAATGTTGTAATTCTAATTCAGGTTCTTTAGTCTGAAGTCAGCCATGCTACTTAATCTTTTAGAACAGCTACACAATGAAACCTTCTCAGCCTAATGGACTCAGGCATATCTTTTCTTGGCTAATACCCAGAAATTGATTGTTAGTTTCTTTCTTCTTTTGTTCTCCCTTTAACTGAGAGAAGTGCCTTAGAGCAAAAAAACCTCTTTTCCATCCTCAGGTAATGCTTCCTTTATCCCTACCAGATGAAATCCTCCAGACCTAGGAACCATACTAGAAACTGCAAGGAGTCATCTTTTTCTCACTGCCAAAAAGCATCCTTTCCTCATATAGCCTGCAATGCCCAGGAAAATCATAACTATTTTTATCAGTCCCTAGTGTGGTTCTTCAGTTAGGAGCCATTGGCAGGATGAAAGGAATGAAACTTATTTCAAAAGGAAGCCAAAACGTTCTTCCTGATATTTAATTTGAGCTAAAGAGCTACTGGGAAAGAGAAATGATGATTTTAAGAAAAAGAGGTATGCAGAGACTATTGCAGCAATTTTGACTGAACGTTAATTAATTAGTGAAGCCAAGTGTGTGATTCTTGCATCTTTTGCATTGAAAAGCTGTGCCTTTGACCTTTGTTCTTCCTTCCACTGGGACCTATTTCTCCTGCATTACAGAGTGAGCACTTTTCTCTACTAGAATCACCCTCTCACCACTATCAAAAGGGCTGATGGAGTTTTTTTCTCTTTTTCATATGTCTTCATAACTCATGTTAATTCTTTTCATATATTTAGCCCTAATTTATGTATCAATGCTTAGATGTATAAATAAAAATTGAATGCTGAAGGAGAAAACACGTATCTCCAAGTTCCAGTTTATCTGTGTTTGAGTTCATGAGTTCCTAATTGGACCACGAACATTTTCCTTACAAAACTGCAAAGTGTTTGGGTAGCTGTTAATGAGCATACACATAAGGACCTCTAGATTTGCCTGTCGGAAGAAATTGGGTGTCTGGCTTCTGTACAGCTCTTAGACTTAGACTACATTTCTCTGGTTCAACATAGTGCCGGGAGAAGTGACCATCATTTTCCTTAAGACTCATGATCGGGCTACTTACTGTGGATATGTGAACCTGAATTGCAATTCAGTCTGTCTCTAAAAAGACTGAAGATTATGTTTTCTACTTAGAATAATTCCCTGTCTGTATGATTAGTAGCATGTTTGAGTTTAAATAGCTCTGTAGCCCCAAACACAAGAAAGATATTAACCTGTCGCAATGAGCCCAGAGGAAAGCACTAAATTGATCAGAGGGCTGGAGCACATCTCCTGTGAGGACAGCTGAGAGAGTTGGGGCTGTTTGGCATACAGAAGAGAAGGCTTGGGGGAGCCCTTATTGCAGCCTTGTGATACTAAAGGGAGTGTACAAGAAGGCTGGAGAGAGACTTTTCATAGGGGTGTGTAGTAATACAGGGCAACGGGGAAAGGCCTTAAGCTGAAGGAGAGTAGGTTTAGGCTAAATATTAGAAAGAAATTCTTTACTGTGGTGAGGTGGTGAGGCATATTGCCCAGGAAAGTTACATATGCCCCATCCCTGGAGGTGTTCAAGCCTAGGTTGGATGGGGATGTGAATGATCTCATCCAGTGGAAGGTGACCTTGCCCATGGACCTAGACAATTTTTAAAGTCCCTTCCAACCCAAACCATTCTAGGATGATTCTATCTCTAATTCCTTCTTGTTCCTTCTCATGAAATAAAGGAACATAAATAAGTAAGGAGGCCTCTTTCATCCTTCTCAGCTTTCAGTGCCACAAGCGTTTTACTACAAAAATATTGTTTCATCAGCTGAAGCAACTTCTGAAGCCTAAGAGATGAAAAGTGTGTGTCTAGATCCATACTTAACTCTTGTAAAGTTAAAACTCGTCTCCACAGTTGCTCCTAAAACTTATGTATGATTTTTATTTAATTATCCAAGAAAAATGTAGAACTGAGGAAGGAAATCTGACAGTTTCACTAGCTTTTCTTTCTGACTGGGGCCTCCTGGAAATGGCAATTGTACACTGTGATAATATATAGAATTTTACAGAAATTTAGACCAAAAGGGTCTAAATTTGGAGCTTATCTGATCTGTTCTCCTGCTCACTGTTTGAATGAAGTTGTATTTCTCATGTTGCAGAAGACTCAGGTTGTTTAGCATAAGTTTCAGTTGATAGTAAAAGGGAAAAAATATAATTGGACATGGATTTGGATTCCTTATATAAAAAGTGATTAATCAATTAACTGAGGTGATTTTTCATGAACTAAATGAAAGAGGAACACTATGAACTCTAATGTTGTGTGTCACAAATACAGCCAGTGAACTGTGACTCCAGTGGTTTGCAGGCTTTCCCACTTTTTGAAATTATAAAGATTTCCTATGTTTCCCTCTTGATGACTGTGGACTCCAACACCACTGTCCTGAGACTGCTGAGCTGTAACACTATCACTTCTCCATGCCTCAGATGTCCATAGCTTGTTTCTTCCTTCATAATGAAAACAGAATGACTGAACTGTTATTAGGCAAACAAATCAATAGAGGAGTTTTATAACTTAAATGCATATGCTTCCATGATAATTTTGTAGAGAGTAATATTCTACTTAAAAACTACTGTTCTTATTTTACAGTTGTAGAGAAAATGCAGACAATTACTTGAACTAGTTTGAAGCTGGATATGTCTAGAAGTTTCCATATGAAAACAAGAGATGCATTATTTATTGTAATGTTTTCATTATTTTTTTTCACATTTTTTTACGCCTTTGTCTACAAAAGTCATGCCAGGTATAAACTGAAAAGTAATCTGCTCCAAGATAGCTCTAACGCAATCAAGTTTCTATCGTATTAATGCAATTTAAAGTCTACCTGTTTTGAAACACTAATTTTTATTTTGGATGACTAATATTGATCAGTGACATCTTAATGAACATTTTTAGATTTTCATGCTTGAATTGCTATTTAACATGCAGCTATTCAAATTAATCTGAATTGAATGTATTTCCCATTGTCTGGTGTATTCTTCCTAGAAAAGAGAAATGTCATATATCCTTCTGGAGTTGGAAAAGGAGAAGATAACTGAGGTGTTCTTTATTTCTGCTTTTCTTCATAAATAGTAAGCAAAAATATGTTAAATGGCTTACAAATGAGATGAAACAAACCATGTGGTCATAAAAAAGATCTATGACTCTCTGGAGTTCTTTTCAAACGTAAATATGTGCATAGCCTCCAGGTCTTGTTTTGCAGCTTTTCTGGTCTCCTCTAGACATCAATTTGCTAAATCAGAAATTCTATTTCATCGCAGAGGTCCTTTAATGTGTGTTAATTTGTAAGCGAGAATAAGCCTTCTTTCTTTTTTTTTTCCTTACCCTAAATCTGACAAAATGTCTTTTACTAAACTTTCCTAATTCTTTACATAACAATTATTTCTTCTTATTTCAGAGATGAGTGTATGATGTGGTAAATTTTTGTGGTAAAAATGCACTAATTCATTGAAATGTTGTCTCAAGACTAATTTTATTCCTTAATCAGTTTCTGTGGCAGACTTGAGAGCCATAAATATATGTGCTTGTGTGCACACACTCATACAGACGTACACATCCAAGGTAAATTAGTTTAATTTAATTAATTAGTTTAATTTTTAAGAATTTCAAAGTTAAATTTGGGATTGTCAAGGTCTGATATTCTAAAGTCACTGGAGCAAATCATAACTGAAACCTAGGGAGTTGTAAAATACTTTCTAAATAAAAGTTGCTTAGTTCTGTAATAAGAGTCCTGGACAGGAAGGACTGCTTGTATGGCAGGCACCATTGTTATTTTGTTTGGGCTCTTTGGAAGAAGAAAATTCAGAGAATGGTTTGTACATTTTTTTCCAGTTCATCGCAGTATACATACAAATGACTCAAAGACAAAATGAAGCACTGTCACCATGGTCTTTATTTAACAGGTGGTAACTGCTACCAATGAGTGGACAGGTTTCACAACTGTGAATATTAAGTTTTCTCTAATTTATTTGAATCTTCATTTCTGAAATATTTAATTTTGTCTGGGAAAATAAAGAACATTGATGTTTGCAATTTCAGAGATAGATTTATTTTGCCTCCAGGTAGCTGTATGTATGTTAGTATGCTGAGACAATTAGGTAATAAAATCCAGTAAATCATCTGTACGAAGAGAAACTTCACATTTGTCAGTGATTTCTATGGGAATTTTGATACTCACTATTACTAACACACATTATTATTGTATATATATGGTGTATATATAATGTATTATACTCTCAATTTCTCTAAGTTTTGGGTTGCACAATCAAACAAGTATTGCTGTATTAAGGTCTTTGTTCAGCAAGTTTTGAAGCCTTAATCAAATTTCTTGGTAGGTTTTCTCTTCCTCAGAAATGCAGACATTACCAGTGATCCCTAATTTCAAACTTTTCTGATTTCCTGAAAGTAGATAATGAGATGGCCTGTGTGGGACATGGCATTTTAAGAATTGACCTTCTGTTGCCATTGTGTCCAGAATTCTCAGCAATATGTCCATCATTTTTAAGACTTTTGACCTAATTCAATGCCGTAGTGGAACTGAGCTTTTCCACTTGAACTGCTGTGTCACCATTTCACACTCTAATTTATGATTTTGCTCTGCAACAACTTAGCTTGCACCAAATTTTAAGGAAACTCTTAGAAATCTAAAGCAAACAAAATTAAAGAAAACAAGTTCACCCTACTGAGCAAGGGCTTCTGCTATCTCATAGTATATCTTGTAACCCTATCCTGGAAAAGAAGTGGGTTTAACCATTTTTAAATTATTGATGTGAATACAGGTGAGAGCAATAGGTGTCCTTTGTTTTGACTTTAGCAATGCTTCTGTTGCTGTCTCCCATCATACTCCTGCATTCAAGTTAGAATTGCAGTCTACATGGATATGGAACTCAATGAGTTAAAAACAGTTTGACTGACCAGGGTCTAAGGTGAGTGGTCAATGGATTTTACTCTGCCTTAATGCTAATAACAAATGTAGTACTTTCAGGATCTGTCCTGAATCATATCCTGTTCGACATCTTCATCAGTGTTCTGGACTCTTGTCAGGTCTGCAGGTGACACCAAGCTAGGAAACCTGTTGATATGCTTGAGGCCAGGGCTGTCATTCAGCTATACCCAGACAAGTTGGAGGGATGGGCTGACAGAAGATTTAATAAACAAAGACAAATGCAAATTCTTCTGCTTGGGAAGACAGGCTGAGGGCTTACCAAGCTGGCAGCAGCTCTGTTGAAAAGACCCTGTGTGCTGGTTTTGGCTGGAGTAGTGTTAACTTTCTTCACAGTAGTTGGTGTGTGGTTGTGTTTTGGATTTATGCTGAACACAGGGTTGCTGATACAGAGATGTTTTTGTTACTGCTGAGAGAGCCAAGGCCTTTTCTGCTTTTTGTGCTGCCATCCTGGTGAGGAGTCTGGGGTGCAAGGGAGACTGGGAGGATACACAGCCAGGACAGGTGACCCAAAATGACCAAAGGGATATTTCATACAGCATGAGACCATGCTTAGCATATAAAGAGGGGAGAAGAAGGAGGAGTGAGGGGACACTTGGAGTGATGAAATTTGTCCTCCCAAGAAGCTGTCATGCATAATGGGGCCCTGCTCTCCTGGGAGTGGCTGAATATCTGCCCATCCATGGGAAGCAGTCAATTAATTTTTCATTTTTCTTTGCTTGTGTACATGGCTTTCGCTTTCCCTATTAAACTGTCTTTACCTCAATCTATGAGCTTTCAGGCTTTGACCCTTCCAATTCTCTCCCTCATCCTGCTGGTGGGGGAGTGAGAGTGGCTGTGTGGTGTTTGGTTACTCACTGGGGCGAAACCATGACACCCTGGAAGTCTTGGAAGGCAGCAAGCTGAATGTTAGCCAGCAGTGTTGCCCTGACAGCAAAAAATCCCAAGGGTGTCCTGAACTGTGTTCACAAGAGCACAGCCCATAGACCAAGGGAAGCAATTAATCCTCTACTAAACACTTATTGGGTTACATTAGGATACTGCCTCTAATTTGAGCACCCTCTAAAAGAGCATCACTAAACAGGCCTGAGTTCAGCATCAAGCCACCAATATAGAGGGGTTTTCATAGACAATCTATTTCTGTACAAAAAATGCTGTCCAGGCAGATTTTTGACATTTTTTTTTTCATTGCTGAGACCTACTGTCCTTTCTGATGACACCTTTTGACTCTCAGTTGCATACTTTGCATTTAATTTTATTTTATTTACTTTTAGTTTATTTTGTTATTCTTGCTGTTGCAACTATGGTAGTTAATACATGTATCATATCTTAGATTTCACCAGCTACAGTGAAGTAATTCAGTGTGGTGGACTGTGCAAAAATCAGAGCATGTATAGCCGGACTTGCGTCATCCACCAGCTACCCATTTTTTGTGGAATCCAGTACTTTCTTATTTGAACATTCCACAATCATTAAAGTATCTATCCACTGCAGGAACGTAGAGAAGCATCATCATCTCCAGTTCTCTAATGGATGATATGCAGAAGTCTGCACACTTGTAGTATGGTGAGGATTGGATGAGAAGATCTAAAGGAGCTTATCTTTTCATCTGTTATATCCAGAGCTGAAGATCTATAAACCTTGAGGAACTGGGGAGAAAATTATTAGCTATAAGAACATGTCCTTCCATTTCAGGAAGAGGGTTGCAGTATTCAGAGGGAGCAGAGGACTTGTTCAAAGCTTGTTCCTCATTCAGTGTTTATCATGGAGACTGTATGAAGTCCAGGTATGAATTTTCCTGAGACTTATGGGAGTTGAAATCTCTTGAGGTACCTAATCTTGCAATGCAGTCTTGAACTGACCTATAGCAGTAGTATATGTGAAAATATAATAAGCACAGGAATTAACATTATAGCCACCAGAAGGATGTAGGAGGATGTTATTTATATACAAAGGCATACTTAATCAGTAAAATTGTCTCTAAACTTTAACTTAGGTACCCTATTCTTAGAAATGCTATTCCCTTCTTAATAAACATTTCAGGCAAATATCTCTCACACTGGCTTTATTTTGAAATGGAGTACTTAAAATGTAACTTTAATTGAAGTTAAATGATTCAATACTTCTAAAAATAATTGAATACATATTCATGAATAACAATACCTCTTTGAGCAGAGTGAGCCCATACTTTGAGTGGGTACATGCTGTTCTTCATTAGTCAGATACAGTATGACCTGCACTTGGGCAATATGAATGTAAGCATTGGCAGAAAAGTTACTGGAAACTGACGTTGGGGATGATGCTGCAGTGTGTCAGCTGCTGTGTGACAAACGTCTTTTTGCTCAGCCATGTCCTGAAGTAAATGGAGGTAGCTTATCTCTCAATGTACATGACTCTGCCTCAAAAGCGATCTTAGATTCTTTGCTAAAAGCAAGTCAATACAAAGCATTTGCAATACATTTTTGTTTAAAATGTGCCTGGAAATAAAACATTAAAAAAAAAAAAAGGAATAGTGGAATCTACAGAGGGAGAAATTTTCAAGTTGTTTGTCTGGTCCAAATGAGCTAAGCAAGTCCTCCTCATTGTAATTTTACCCCTCAGCATTTACATCCACCTTCCTGTTTCTAAAACACTCTTTCCTACTAGAGACCAAGGCTCTCCTATGTAAGTCTTCCCTGAAAACCAAATGTTTGCCCTGGTGACAGCCATTTATGTACTTTAAATCTGGCATGTGCAAGCACTACCTTAGTAGCAGTCTGTTTAATCAACTAGAGGTGTATTTCTGCCGAACAAAACAAGACAAGGAAACACTTCACTGGGAATTTTACCAGCAACAACAGAAACAGCAGAATTGAAACAAATATGTAATTCCTGTAGGTATTTCTGTAGCTCTTCTCAGCTTATTCC